>PVKM010012495.1:0-31550 GCA_004027735.1 Carollia perspicillata | reverse complement strand
CCCTCACGCTCGGGCCCCGGAAAACTCTTAATCCAGTCTGGTCCGGCTGCTGCTGTACCGGGACTGGAACCTCAACTTGTTAACTGTTGAATGGTCTGGGCCCTATCATGAGTACTAGAAAACAGAGGTGACAGTGAGGTGAAGGGGCGGGGAGTCCACTCACCGGAACCCGGTCTGGATATTTTGCTCGGATCTTCGCGGATTCCACGCATCTGTGTTCTGTGGGAGAAAAGCACCGGGATGACAGTCGCGCCTGGCCGCCGACCGGTTCCCGGGCCCACTTCCCTCCTTCCCCCGCGACCTACGCACGCCCCGGGCCCTCACTCGAAAGTCCCAGTTGTCTCGGTCCGTGGTCCCCTGGCTCCGGTAAAGGCCTCCCGAAGGCGGCACGGGGTCCGTGGGGAGCCGGTCTGGGGACTGGGGCCTCAGAGACGCTAGCCCAAAGACCGGCATCCGCCCTGCCCGGCCCAGCCCAGAGCGGCCCAAGTGGGGGAGGGGACCACCCGCCGCGCCGGCTCCCACAGCCCGGCCAGTGGCCCGACGCTCACCCAGAGAGTGGTCCTCCTTAAACATCCACTTCATGGCGGCGGCGGGGAAGGACTCAGCCGGCTCTCGGAGCCGCGGAGCTCAGAGCACCAACCACAACAACAACGACAGCCGCGGCGGTGGTAGAGACTACACAGCAGGCGGGACTTCCGGCTGCCGGCGCCTAGCAACCGGCAGGGGGCGGGGCTTCCGGCGCCGCTCCTAGCGACACGGTGCCTGCGGGGTAGAGGCCGGGCGCAAAGGGGTTGGTCTGGAGAGGGAGACGCGGGGTGTCAATTGGAGGTGCCAGGGGCTTGTGTGAGCGAATTGGCGACTGGGAAGGAGGTATTCGGGAATTGTAATAGTAGTGTCTCGGTGGACGTTGGTACCGGGAAGGGGAGTTTGATGGTAGGATAGAGTTCTTGTAGAAGACTGTTCATGAAGGAAGTCTGACTGGGGCGTTAGTGACAAGAGGGGGATTTTGGAGTCATGTATGACAGAAGAGGGGTCTCTGGTGACTGCTGATGGCACGGGTTCTCTGAAGGGGCGTGTCCAACCTTTTGGCGTCTCTGCACCACACTGAAAGAGGAAGAGTTGTCTTGGGCCACACATTAAATACATTGTGACATATAATCACAAAAAAAATCTCCCAATGTTTTAAGTAAACTTACGATTTTGTGTTGGGCCTCATTCACGGCCATCCTGGACTGCATGTGGCCCTTGGGAGACACTGTTACTCCCCACCCTGTTACTCCGGCGCCGGGCTTCCGTGTGTGGAGTAACAGGGTGGGGAGAGGTACCGATGACAATCCAGGGGGGCTCAGTATTAAGGACAGCCATGATAGGTTGCCTTGGACCTGGAAATTGAGTTTAAACAAACCCAGTTTCCTTCCTTTATCCATGAATATGTGTTTGAATAAACATTTAAGAAAAGTTGTCAGAAATATGCATTTGAGAACTGTAACCTCACACTGATCACAAAGAGACCCCTTAATCTTAATAGGCAGAGGAGTTAGAGGTGACTCTCAGACTTTGAGAATTCCCCTGGTAGCTGGTCATGAACTGGCTTCCTTGGCAGTCAGTCTGAGATTCAGCAATCACAGCCTAAGCTCTGCGTGTCTGTGTCATCTGCCTGAGATTTCAGGATCTCCAGTGATGTCATTCCTTTCTTCTTAGCAAAGTCATCAGGGCAGTCTGCTCTAGGTCATCACATGTTTATGAGCTGGTGAATATGTAACAAGAATATTCGCTTAATTGGGCACATGATCCTTGCCACATGCCTGTGCTTCTGATGCACCTGAAAGGCCTGGATGTTTGAACATTGTCAGTCATCATTTCCTACAGTTCAAATTCCTGATGGATGCCGTGGAACCTAGTTTCATTCTAAAATTATTTGTTATTTTTAAATTGTGTTTCTGAGCAACCCAAATTTTATGTTTGAAGTGAAAAATCCTTTAAATTTCCTACCAAATATTATTGTTGCTGTATATAGGAACGCTGTTCTAGGTATTGGGAAAAACAGCTGTCATGGAGTTTACATTCTAGTGAAACAAGACAAAAAATAAATGTCAGGTGCTGCTTAGAAAAAGAAAACTGTTGGCAACTAGAGAGTGGGGTGTGATAGAATGCTCATTTGATGAAGTGGTTGGCATGTTCCAGGAGCAGGAAGGAGGCCTTGAGGCTGGAGCTGAATAAACAAGGGGGAGTGTGCTGGGAGATGAGATTAAAAGATCTAGAACACTGTGTTGTGTTCTAGATCTTATGTTTTGTGTTTTGAATAGAACAGTGTTTGAAATAATTCCATGTTAAGCAGAGGTGTGATGTGACATAACTCCTTTTTAAGTGATCTGGCTAGCTTCTGCGTAGATGTAGACTACAGTGGGTTGAGGATGGAAGCGAGAGGAAGAGTTAAGAGGCCATTATGAGGCCCTGGCTGGAGAGTTCAGTTGGTTAGAGCATTTCCTAACACACCAAGGTCGTGGGTTCTGTCCTGGTCAAGGACATTCATATATCATTGGTTGATATAAGAATCAACCAATGAATGCATAAATAAGTGGAACAACAAAACCGATGTTTCTCTCTCTGTCTCCCCCTTTCTCTCTCTGAAATCAATTTCTAAAAGGCTACTGTGATAATCTAGGTGGAAAATGATGGCTTAAACCAAGAAAATGTCTGTGCAGGTGTGGAAAACAGTTGTACTCTAAATATATTTTGAAGGTAGCGCTGATAAAATTTGTTGATGGGATATGAGGTGTGAGGGACAAGTCAAAATCAAGATGTTTTGAAGAATGAAATTGCTGTTTATTGAAATAGGATGGATCCAGCTTGAGGATCCAACTCGAATTAAGAATTTCGTTTTGGCTCTGGCCATGTGGCTCAGTTGGTTGGGTGTTGCCCTGCAAATGGAAAGGTTGCTGGTTCAATTCCCAGTCAGGGCACATGAGTGGGTTGTGGGTTTGGTGCATGGTGCGTGGTTAGGGCACATGCAAGAGGCAACTGATTGATGTTTCTTTTTCACTTCAACGTTTCTCTCCCTCTCTTTCTCCCTCCCTTTCCCTCTCCAGAATCAATAAAAAAAAATTTAAGCATTTTGTTTTGGATATATTAAGTATAAGATGTAGGTGAATGGATCTATGAGTCCAAATTCAGGAGAGAAGTATTTGAAATTATTGAACTGGATAGAATTAGCTAGAGAGTGAGTGAAAAATGTAAGTACTTTTTTTTTTTTACAAATAGAATTAAACACTGAGGAATGAAAATGGTTGCTCACCATCTGATAGTGAATCACTGGATGAGTTAGAAATTGGACTGAAACCCCTGCTTCCCTTTACAGAGCTGGTCATTGTGTCCTAATCCAAAACATGTGTACACCACTTTGCACACGGAAGAGCTTAGTACACTTCTCAGGAGAACAATCCACCACCCACCAATCCATAGGAATGACACCTGATGATTTCAATGATGTGTATTGTCTTTCTGTTTTCTGTCTTTACCTGCTTTCATGATGTGTCTCTCAAGTTCACCATTCTAACTGGCTTCTCTGATCTGCCTTGACGATTGGAAATTATATATATAAAATATATATATAAATTATATATATAATATATAACTTTCTTTACCTACTGGGTAATTATATTTGGCTTATTGAATGTTCTAAGGACACTGGATGCCTGCCTTCCTTGAAGGGGTGGTTAGTTGAAGAGGTGAGTCAGGAGAAGAAATAGGATACTGAATATATGCAATTACACATTAACAGACCTATAAAACACACAGAATAAATTTCAAATATTGGAGAGGTGCATGAACATGGATATTGAGGGATGGCTTAGGGCAATGGGGCTGACACAAAGCCAAGTGAGGCTTATCAAGAAAGACTTCAGAGAAAAATGTGAATTTCATGTTTTGGGAAGGGAATATTTTTTCAAAGAATAACTTTTCCTTAACAGGTAGAAACAAAAGCTGGAGTTTAGGAGAGAAAAATGGGAAGCCAGAGGTTCAGTGGTATAGGTAAATGTCAAGGTGAAAGAAGTGTTGGAAAGCCTTGAAGTAAACATTCCAGAGTTCTAAACTGATTCAAAAGACCCTGAATGGGAGCATCTAGAAGGGAACAGAATATGATTAAAATATGTAGTTTTAAGAGAACAACTATTTTTGTCCTTGGAGGTAAATTGTATGAAACACGAAACAATTATGGAAATGTAAACTGAAAAGTCATGAATGTGTGAAAATGACACAATATACAAATATCTTCAGCGATTAAAAAAATCTAGTGTTCTGTCTTAAAGAATTGAAATAAACCGCAAAGACTAGCTTCCTCAAATCATGGCAACAAAAAGTAAATATTGTTAAACAGTTTTGCAAAGCTCATGACATCTCACAGAAGCTGAAGCACTTAATACACCTAAATGCTTAGCAGTCACCTCCCTGTTTCAAAAGTTACTAAGCTAACAGGAGCTACAATATGTGTGTTTCCTTCTGCTGAAGGAAGGAGCTTTGAAGGCAAACACCTCCTTCCAGAGCACAGCCACTCTCAAAAGATGACACTAGAACCATCTATTTTAGACTTATTTTAATGATTATTTAAATAAATGAAAGTCATCCACTTAAAGCATAGATACAATACAGTCTCAGAATAATAACATAAGATTTAAGAAATACAACTGCTGTATTTAAGAGTTTTTGTTGCCATCCAGAAAAGCTTTAAATAAAGCAAGGATGAGTAGTACTAGACCAGATGTCAAAAGCATCTTTTGGCTGATGACATTGTCATCTTGGACTGTGGTATGGATCCTGGATAGTTTTCCCAAATGGGCATGTCTTGACCTCTCTCCGTGTTAGGATCTTGGCTCTGCTCTTCATCTAAAAGCCATTTCTAGGTTGCCTTCAAAATAATAACATCAACTACTAGGCTCCATTATGAGCACAAACCTCACACTCTTGTCTTAGCACTGTAATGTGATCCTTCAGGGCCTTTTGATGAACTTGGATATGAACCATGGTTTAAAAAAAAAAGAAAATTCTTCTGCCATGTTCGAAATAGTGATTTGGGGCAGGAGGCAGAAGCAGTCAATTCAGTGATAAGCCATTGTTAATTTTGGGGACGACCACATTTATCCCTAAAGCCGGTAACCAAGCTTGTACCCAAAAGGGTAATAAAGTATAACAGAAAGACCTATGTAGTAATTATTCTTTATCCTACGAAGAAGTGGGAGATTTGTGTAGTGTTTCTCTGTCTGTGCTGCTACGGAGTATAGTAAAAGCAACAGAAAATTTGGAGACAAAGGGACCTGGGTTTGGCCTTAGCACTAGACCAGGTCCAAGACCATGGACACATTCATATTCTGTGTTTTCCTCCACTGTATATGGTGTGCTGGAAGTCTGGATGTAACCACTGATTCATATTTAACGAGAGACACAAATAGATATTTACTTTGAGTCAACTTTTATGAAGAACTTACCTTACTCAAATATTAACACGATGCTACGATTTCGGCGCAGAGAAACACCGTATTTCCACTCGGCCCTCGGGAAAACGCACGTACTGTGTAAAGCAAAGTGGACCATCCCTTTGGGCACCGACCCTCGTTAGCTCCACCCCTGCCAGCGCCCCGCGTCATTGCGATTGGTTCCGCTCTTTGTGCGGTCAGTTGCCCTGGCGACCAGGGCTATGGCAACCAGGAGAAGCCAAATTTGCTCGTCCCTCCCCAACTGCGAAGGGGTCTGAAAGAGGTGGACCCACTCTGTGTTTCCCTCATGGCGCTCTACGAACTCTTCTCTCAACCAGTCGAGCGCGGCTACCGTGCGGGGCTGTGCTCCAAGGCTGCAGTGTTCCTGCTCTTGGCCACCGCGCTCACTTACATCCCGCCGCTGCTAGTGGCCTTCCGGAGCCACGGTGAGCCTGCCCTGCTGTCGGTGCACGCCACAGCTCCCCCGGTCTCTCTTGCACTAGCGCCGGCCTTCCTGACATTCTCTCACGTCCTTCCCGCCTTCTTTACCCCAGGGTTTTGGCTGAAGCGGAGCAGCTACGAGGAGCAGCCCACCGTTCGCTTCCAGCACCAGGTGCTGTTCCTGGCCCTGCTGGGACCGGAGAGCGGTGGGTTCCTCGCCTGGAGCACGTTCCCCGCCTTCAACCGGCTGCAGGGAGATCACCTGCGCGTCCCACTGGTTTTGGTGCGTGATTCCTGCAGGGGCCTAGCTGCTCACGGAGACTGGGCATAGGGAGGGGTGCGGAGCGGGGCGAACGGCCGGGACCCGGGAGAGCCCAGCTTAGGTCTAAAGGGGTCGCGAACCCACAGTAAGTTGTGTACACAGACTCAGTGGCCTGAACAAATGTTAAACTTCCTGGGGAGTAAATCTCTTGTTTAATTCTACTTCCCCAAGCTGTCCGGAAGCCTGAGGCAGACTATTTCTAGCTCCCGTCATTTACATGGACCTGGCCTGTTAAAAAGGTGGTCGCGAAAGTTCCTTTAGGAGTCGTGAAGGACGAGTGGTGTTCTTGTTAGAACGCCGTGGTGCTGCTGCAATTGTGCATCTAAACACTGGGAACAGAAAGAGCAGGCATTTTTATGCAGACTTGACGCGGGGAAGCCCAGGCCCTGATTGGTTAAGCGACCTGCCGGGAATGGCCCTCCCCACTCCTGGTCTTGTCTCAGATGCTGCTCCATTCTGCAGCTGTCCAGGATGAAAATGAAGCATTTTACTGTCTGTGATTTAGTATTTGTTTCAGGTAAGTGACTGCTTCCTTTACAAGCACTCCCTTTCCGCTCATTTTTTGGAGAACATATGAAAATTCTGGTTTTCCTTCTTCTGAAACTGAATCTCTGTAAACATCCCTGAGATGATTGGCCTGCAAGACAAACTTGTGTAACTGAAAAAAATTTTTTTCAGACTTTTTCCCAGCAACTAAATAAAATGGAAAACAATTAAATTTGATTAGTTATATGATTAACTACAAGCAAAATATGATTCAGATTACTTCTTTCTGATTACTTTAAATATTCTTATATTTTTCTGATTACCAGTATATCTAATGACAAAGTTAAAGGCTCAGTATGGTACATGTATCAATACTTGTTAACCAACATTATTCTTTTTAAGATCAACAAGGTATTTCATAATATGGAACTGTAGTGGACTTGACCAGTTCCCTGTTGGTGGATATTTGATTTGTTTTCACTTTTCCACTATTAGCATGTTGCAGTCAACAAGATTTTGAATAAAGACTACATTGTGAGGAATTTCAGAAGTTGTTTGTTAAAATTTATAAGTACATGGAAAACTAAGCAAGCAAATAAAATAATTACTAACTCCAGAGAAGTAAAAAGTAAGGAATAAGTGAGGAAGGTACTTTGTTATGAATAGGATTTACATAGTCAAACGAGAGTTTAACTCTGTCATGGGATAGGGTGTGTGGGGGCGGGAGTGGAGTTGGTGGACCGTTTGGGGAAGAAAACTAAATCTTCATCTCTTCTTGTGGGAAGTCAACAGAGAATGCCTGAAATGAGATGAAAACATTTGCCATGGGGGTGGAAGTCTGCTGGGTTTTGTAATAAGCATTGCTGAACTCTGTGATTCTTTAAATGATCAGGAATTTTAAACTGGTTTTAAAAATAGAACTGGAGTAGGAGACAAATTTTTTTCAATAGCTGCTCACTACTCATGACATGTTGCCCAGTTCTATTCTTATTTGAGATTATGATGCTTCTGAGGAAGGGCGACTGGATGAAAGGCCGGTACCCAGGTACACTTACCTCCCGTTTCCGTGTGCATGTTTCCTTTCCCAAAGTGGAAAGGAAAGTTTTTTTTTAATTCCAAACAAACAGAAGTGTAACATATTAATGATACTTTAGGTTAGCGTTCTCTGTCTTTTAAATTTTGAGTAGCAGTGTTTTGTTTTGTTTTGTTTTGTTTTGTTTTGTTTTGTTTTGACATTTGTATATTCCTCTCAGTCATACTCTTCTGGTTACTTGAATCTAAGAAATAATCATGAAAACTTAAAATAATCCTAAAAACAAGTACATAGCATTAGTTTTTTCTTATTCTTTTCACTCATTCATCTACCACAATTGGTTGACTCCCCGGTTGGACTGCTAGTTAGCCTCTAATCTCTGCACCCAGACACTGTTCCCTTGAGGCACTGCCCATGTTCCCCCTGCCGGGGGAACATATTCAATGGACTATGAATATCATTGGGTGAGTATGTGTTCTAATTTTAAATCTGCAAAGCCAAGGCTAGCTTTTATTACTTTAAAAATTTTTTAATGTAATCTTCATTGTATTTTTTTCTAGAATATTTTTTATTGATTTGAGAGAGAGAGAAACATCAGTTTGTTGTTCCACTCATTAATGCAGTCATTGGTTGATTCTTGAATGTGCCCTGACCAGAGATCTAACCTGCAACCTTGGTGCATCAGGACCATGCTCTATCCAGCTGGGCTACTCAGCCAGGGCAAGACTACCTCTTATTTTTATGGTGCCCACAAGTACTAATCTTCTTTAATACTGGGCAATTTTGTACCCCCAAAACGCAAAACCAAGTTCATTCTGTTTGTCTTTTTTTCCCCCTCCATTCTAGGCCGGTGTCTATAAGCAATGCATGACTTTATCATCTATAGTCTTTCTCTGTTACTGATTTGCAGCCTTCCTGGCTGAGCTCAAGGATTTCTTGTTCCATATCTTAAACTCTTAACCCTTATTACAACAAAATTCTTTACTTTTCTAACTCTGAACATAAACAGACTGACTACAGCCCAACAGAGAAATAGCCACGAAGCCAAGGAAGCAGTGGTTTTAGATCAAAGTTTGGCTAAATGCTGGGAGGTGGCTTTTCTGTTGCTAACTTGGGAAAATGCCTCAGAAGTCAGAAATGACCTTGCTTCTGCTTTGGTCACTTCACCCTGGACAGCATCTCTTCTAGAGTCCCTGTGTTTTTAATGCTTTAAAAGTCGAGTTTCTTGTTGTTTCAAATGAGAGAAGAGAAAACATAGCTAGATCTTTTACCTCAATGGGGCTGACTTGGCTCTTTAAGGCATCTGTGAACCCACAGAATTTGGGGGCTAAAGGTGAGAGGAAGGTGAGTGGAGAGTCCATGCGTCTGGGGCACTTTATTTTTTTTTTTACATCTCCGAAATCAGAGTGTATCTTCCTGCCTATGGTATCTTGTGATGGCTGTTGGCCAGGGGACAAGCTTGGCAGAGTCCTCATTGCCTACATGGGTGCAAACATCAAAAGTGCCAGCACTAAAAGTTTTAGCAGGGACATCAGCAACACAAAAGAAAACCCAGAGACCATAGTAAAACACTGTTGTTGTCCTCAGCTTTATTGAGGTATAATTGACAAAATAGTAAGATAGTAAAATACTATTATTTTAACCCCTAAGAGCCAAATGGGGAGTGGGTAACGGAAGATTCAAGAAGCATTTCAAAATAGGCTAGCTCCACATAATTTTAAAGCCTGCTCAAGAGCCCAGACCAGTGGACTTCATGAAATTTTTAAAAATGCTTTATCACCAATGTGTTTGATGGCACAATGGACAAAATTGCTTAGAAAAATATGAATATCATTGGGTCAAAAAGCGATTCAAAAGAATCATGATGTAAAGAACTTTTAGGAGCCCCTAGATCAATTTATTTCACTATAATTGTGTGCATGAGTATGATATCTGATGTAAATATGCCTAAGTCTAAAAGCTCTTTTTATTTTTTTTTTTTTAGTTTGAGAGCATGCTTATTAAAGCTGGGGACAGTGAAACAAGGAAGGGCTTAGGGCAGAAGCAGCAACAGGAGAGGGACTAGGTGGGGCTGCTTTGGCTCTCTAGAAACATGGGAAAGAAGTGGACCAAGGTGGGGCTGCTGTCAGCTCACTGGAGACTCAGAGGAAAGGGGGCCTTGAAGATAGGTTCAGGGGGTTAGCCCGGGGACCAAGCTGCTGCTGCTCCCCTGGTTGCAAGTCTCATGGGGTCCCTTAGAGTTTAGGATGTGCACTCCTGGGAGGGAAGAAGAGACGGAAGGGAAAGGCACAGGCTTGCAGAGAGTGCACTCAAAGCTCTTTAAATAAGTATAAATAAGTATTTATACTTATTTTAAATAAGTATAAAATACTCTAAGTGATTAGAAACATTGTGTCATAGTTTAATTTGAATATTTTCCCTTTTTTACTGGTACATAAAATAATGGTGCGCTTTATAACTGATGGTATTTTAGATTCACTGAAATACAGGTAGCAAGAATACAATGAGTCTAGGAGCCCTGAAATAGTGATCTCTACTTTGCAGGAGACCCAAAGGCAGATGCCAAAGAGTGTTTTTAGCACAAAAAGAAAAAAATATGGAAACCTCAATGATGACAAATACATGGTAAAATGAACACTGGTAGAAACTAGGGAATTAACCTTTAATAAAGAATATGACTCAAAAGAATTAAAGGTTTGAGAACCTTTCAAAAACATGAGATACTGTACAATCCTTTATGGGAAAAATATTGCAAGTCAGGGCATTTGGAATCCATGACATTCCTTAAATTTATAGCCACTTTTACCGTCAGTGGTGTGTCGTTTCTAGGTTTTGTCTCAGCTCCAAATCCGCACTCCTATCCCTCTGCTTTGTGATGCTCGACGCTGAGATGCTGAAAACCACATTGTCGTCTGGCCACTAACTCCCTGTTAGGTTCTGCCAGTAGGAGGCATGATGACCCTTGTTCTGGGAATAGGAAAAAAAGGAAACTGCAACCAGTTGCCACTGCCAGGGTGAAGAACCATCACTGGGGTGATACAGACAGGGAGGAGGGAGTTTTTCTCCAGCCTTACTGGTTCTCTCTGGTGGGTTCCTCCTCCGGCTCTGGAAGTACCAGAGGTAGCACTTTCTCCTTGAGGTCTGAGTCCCAGCTCCTTCAGGTAACACCAGCCTCTTCTGGGTTCCCTTCCTTCTCCAGCTTCAGGCACCGGAGCTGCTTCCTGTGGCTCCCCACTCTGTGTTATCACAGCATTCCCTTTTGCCTATTTAGTCCTCTATTAAGATAACTGTTTAGTTTCTGTTTTTCTTTTTAAAGATTTAATTTATTTTTAGAGAAGGGAAGGGAAGGGAGGGAGAAAGTGAGGGAGAGAAACATCTATGTGTGAGAGATATAGCTATCATTGCCTCTTGCAATACCCCCAGCTAGGTACCTGCCCTGCAACCCAGGCACGTGCCCTGACTAGGAATCGAACTGGTAACCTTTTGGTTGGCAGGTCTGTGCTCGATCTACTGAGCCTCACTAGCCAGAGCTAGTTTCTGTTTTTCTGATTCATATAAGTAGACTGACATGCACTGAATAAATCCAACAGTGGCTATATTTATCCTATCTAATATATTAGTATTGATTTCACATGTATCTGTAAAGGATTATCCTCCTTAAACTATCAGAAATCTTTGAAATTACAGTTATTGTGGGCTATTACAGAGGAGCACTGAATCAGAAGTCAGCAAACCTAAATCCTAGACCCAATTCTGTTATTGGGTTCCATACCCTCACTTGGCCTCAATGTAAATGTCTATATGAAGAGCATGATATAGAGCCTACCTCTCTAATTAATACTAATAAGAATAGCTGTCTCCTGGGTTATGCAGTGGGATCAGATGGAACAATCATTGGATATGAACATTGTTCCAAATTGCATATCTACCTTACAGAAATAAGGTGGTGGTGTGATTTATGAGGTGTCTTAGCCAGACACAACTTGGATTTTAAATAATAACCTTGAACTTGCATTGAAATATTAACTTTTTGAGTGCCTGCCTTTATAGCTAATACACATGTTGAGATTGATTTGAACTAAATGGAATTAAAGAATCGATTTCATTAATTGTCCAAGTAATAATGTAGAAATGTGGCCCAACTTGCCAGCCTTAGAGGAGTGAGATTCTAACGTGGCGATAGGTCACTGTGGGAGATGCACCCTTTGCGTCTGCTCTCGCCCCCACGGCTGTCCCTTGGCCCTCTTCCTCTGCTGCTGTCTGTCTGCCTCCTGCACTCAGCTGCACTGGCCGAGGAGCACTCTCTTAAACACTGACCCACTTTTCTGTGTTCACGTCGCTAGCCTGGAGCACTCTTCCACGGACATTTCTGTGCCTCCTCACTTCACTCCATTCAGGTTTCCAACAGTCAGGTATTGCATATTTTCTGTAAAAATTCTCTATAAAAAAATTTACCCTGATGATTCTCTAATTTTAGACTGTTTCATTTTTCTTTGTGGCACTTATCATTACCTAATATTGGTATGAATTTACTTCTTTATTGATTTATTATCTGCCTCCCTGGCTGGGAATATAAGCTCCCTTGGCGGAGGGTGGGGGCGCAGGGGGCCCGGAACTTGGTCTATTTTGTTTGCCATTATATTCCTAGCACCTACTATGCGCCTGACATATAGTAGATTCTCAAAAAATATTTGACAGATCAATGAGTGAATTTAACAAATAGATGCTAATTATGATGCTTATGTCAGATCTCTGTCTTTTCTGAACTTGGAGTCAAAATGTGTCAAACAAGTATACAGACTTGTACTTTTGACACCGGCTTTTGCAGAAATATTTGTTCTACCCAACACCTTGCATTGTTTTAGGTTTTTGTTTTGTTTTGTAAAATGTCCAGACATTTTAGCTGTGGAAGGAACCAGATCTGAAGTCAAAGGTGTGGTTGCAAGTCCTGTCTTTACCATTACTAGCCATACCCAACAAATCCCTTCGCCTCCCTGAGCCTTGATTTCCTCATCTATACAATGGGGATAATACTTGTTCTGCTTAACTGAAACTTATTTTCAAAGTCAAACAAGCTGTTTTCCTCTCCCTCCCACACTGTGTTGGAGTTTGTGTTCTTCTGGGAATTCCCTCCTGGCCACTATCCTCACTTGCAAATTGAGACATTTGATCTTTGTCTTTCTGTTTAACACTCAGGATCCAGAAGGCATAGATCACTGCAGAGAGTTAACCTGATTTTGTCTTCCAAGTCTTCCCAGATACCAGCTGAAGAAGATTCACAGAAAGACAAGGCAGCCTCTTTTCTATTCTATCATAATTACTCATACGTAATTGCCTCAGTAACTTGATCATCATCCCTGATAACAGATCCCTCCCCTGAACCTGCCAAGCCGATGGAACAGGACAGAGAAAACAGTATCCAACAGAAGGGCAAGAGCAGGTTTCCCCATAACAAGTTCTAGGATAAGGACAGTATTGTCTAGAAGGAAAGAAACAATTGAAAGTCTCTGGAAACTGAGATATCTCCGAAAGAACAAAGACTCTCTTCCTTGCATAATGGTATTGGTGGAAATAAAAATGAATCAGTAGATGGAGAATTCAGATGGGAATGCTGATACACCGCAGTAAAATCCTT
The DNA here is from genome assembly GCA_004027735.1 of Carollia perspicillata. Classification (NCBI taxonomy): domain Eukaryota; kingdom Metazoa; phylum Chordata; class Mammalia; order Chiroptera; family Phyllostomidae; genus Carollia; species Carollia perspicillata. The sequence continues at coordinate 18,162 of PVKM010012495.1, read as the reverse complement.
CTGGGAACCTACACTGAAAAAGGATCAGTTGTAGCAACAAGGTCCAGAGTTGTGCCAAGGAACTTGTTCTGCTTAACTTAAACTTAAGTGTCAAGGAAGCAGTAGTCACATTTCAGTAACCATCCTTTCCTGCTAGTCGTTTTAAGAACACCGTGAGATAAGACTGTAGATGGCAGGACTGGATACCAGTGTTTTTATGATCTGTAATTTGTCTTTTTCCCTCTTAAGACCTGCTTTCCCTACTTTTCATGTCCATAATTTATAAAGTATCTGTGTAGATTTAATGGCTTACTGATTTTGCAGAGCTTCCTTTTTCATTTTATTGATTGGTACTAAAAGATGCACTAGGCTTTAAAGTGCTGACAATAATGAGATGAGGTCCAACACTGAGAATCTGAAGCAAAGACACTTGTGGCTGAAGGCTGTATAAATAGAGCTTAGTGGGTTTTGATTTTTTTGTTGTTGTTGCTGAGTCAGGAGTCGGGAGTGCAAAATGATTAGTATTAGTTTCTTTTCTAGACAAGTAGAAGACAATTCTGATGTGCTATTTAAATTTTCCATACAACCTCAGAAGATTCCAGCAACAAAACAAACAAACAAAAAGGTCAAGTGAGACAACTGAAAAAGAAAAGTGCCATCCAGATGTGTATTGTTATCGCCACTTCAAATTCCCGTTCAGGATGGCCCTTGAATATTTGAGAAGCACAAGTATGAAGATTGTGTCTCTTTTTCCAATATTGATCCACTTATACATATTTATTTTTCTCTTTTTCTTTTGATGAGGGACATAATACCTATGTATAGCGGAGCAGTGGGTCATTGTGTATACACCACCGTGATGTGGATTCTTCCTGCCTTAGTAAGGACCAGGGTCTCTGGCCCTCTTTGGGTTTCCTAGACTAGAGAAGAAGACAGGAACCAGGATGGGAAAATGGACATGTTACATTTTAAGCTGGAGCTTCCGCTACAGTCCACGGAGCACGTTCTCGGTGTGCAACTCATCTTGACTTTCTCCTACCAATTGCACGTGAGTCAGTTCCCAAGGGAAGCCTGTCCTCTTCCTTGTGTCTTTTAATAGATCAGAGCCCTCCTTCTGACTTTTAGGAAAACCCACACTGTAGAAAAAGGCTCTTTTCTGAGGTGTAGTTTGGGATTTAACTTAGGCAGATTAAATGTATTTCATCAGGGGCATATTCACTTGTACAAGCTATTAACACCTCAGAGGGCTCTGGGCAGAGCGCTTCCTGCATAGCTAAGCCAGGTATGTGAGGAACCACTAGGCTTCAGCCACAGTCAGGTGGCGCTTAGAACCCAAAGCCCTTAAGATCTGACCGAAATTGATATTGTCTCTCCCTCTAATGATTCCAGAGGATGTCTACATTCGTGATGCAGAGCATGGCATTTCTCCAATCCTCCTTTGCTCTCCCGGGATCCGAGCTGTATGTGAATGGAGACCTGCGGCTGCAGCAGAAGCAGCCCCTGAGCTACAGTGGCCTAGATGTTCGATACAACGTAAGGTTGCTTCTGCTTGTTCATCTCCTTTGTTTCTACATGTCAGTGTTTACAGTTCTTTGAAGAGGGCAAATGGAAGTTGGAAATAGTGTTTCTCGGTAGGGGCATGGAAGAGGATTTCTGAGGAATCCCTGCCGTGAATTCTCAAAATGTGGAGACAGACGTGCCTGTGTTTACATCTAGAGAGAGAGAAGAAAATCTTCGTTTTTATCTAAGGACCAAATACTTCATCGCTTTTGGATGTGTACACACACCATAGTGAAAGTGATCTTTTACAGTTCATGTAACACATTTCAAAAATAATACGACTGACTGATTATTGAGCACATAATATATGTCAGTCCTGAGTTAGGAGGCTTAGATATATCATCTAATTTATTCATCACAGCAACCCCAGGGGAAGTCTACTCTACATTTCCCAGCTCTGCAGCTGCTTGTCCTGTCGTTGTCCCCCCTGCTCCTTTCTAGCCATACTGGCTTTTGTGCCACAAAGCAACTGCCTCCTCAGGGCTTTGGGCTTTTGCACTTGCCTTTCCCTCTGCTAAGGATGCATATAGTTTAATCTGCCACTCCATTCAGTTCCCTGTGCAAATGTGTCTGGACACAGCCCTTCCCTGACACTTCTCTCCCCCTCCACCGCCCCTGTCTGTCACCTAGATTTACTTTCTTCCACCAGAAATATAAAGATATATTTTTAGTTTGTTTTTTTGCTGTCTCCCTCAGCAGAAAAAGCACTGACATCTATACTTTCACCCCAGTACCTAAAACAGTGCCTGGTGCATAGTAAGCACTCAGACACATTTGTTGAAAGAATGAAGTCTCATTTTACACGTGAGAAAGTTGGGACTTGCAGGGGTTAATGAATTTTTCCAGAGTCCCACAGCATGAAAGCAACAGCCATGAATTGTCTGTCCAAGACCAGAACTCCTGCATCTAAACACTCATTACTACTAACTTTTCTTATATCCCAAGGGGGGCTGTATAAGTTGGGCTGGGCTGTTTTTGAAAAGGGAAGAAGGAAATGATCAGTTATTGCAGGACTGGTTCAGACAAAGTAGGATTTACGGGTACCCTAGCTATAATCAATGTAAGTTAAAAAAAATGAGGACTATAAGATATAAACTTAATATGGCTTGGAAAAGGTCTTTGCTGGTGTTTTTCAACTTTATTGAGGTATAATTAACAAAACTGTGAGCTAAAGTATACATTATGATGATCTGATAGATGTGTACATATGAAAGGATTCCTCTCAGTTACTTAACACATCCATCACCATACGTATTGATCTTTTATTGTATACGTGTGAGAACATTTTGCTCTACTCTCTTAGCAAATTTCATTTATGCAATACAGTATCATTAACTATAGTCATCATGTTATACATTAGATCCTCAGTGTTTATTCATCTTATAGCTGAAACTTTGTCCTTTCACCCTCTCTCTATTGCCCCCAGCTCCAAGCCCCTGGCATCTGATTTTCTACTCTGTTTCTAAAAGTTGGACTTTTTACTTAGATTCCACATGTAAGTGACACTGTGCAGTATTTATCTTTCTCTCTCTGGCTTATTTCACTTAGCATAATGCCTTCAAGGTCCATCCATGCTGTTGCAAATAGCAGGATTTCCTTCTTTTTAATGTCTGAATACACACACACACACACACACACACACACACACACATCTCACATCTTCATCTATTCAACCACTACAGACACTTAGGTTGTTTCCATATCTTGGCTACTGTAAATGACGATGCTGCAGTGAATACTGGAGTACAGATACCTCTTCCACATGTTGTTTTCATTTCCTTTGGATATATCCCCAGAAGTGGGATTTCAGGATCATATGGTAGCTCTATTTTTAATTTTTTGAGAAACGTCCACATCATCTTCTATAGTGGCTGCACCAGTTTACATTCTCACCAACAGTGAACAAGGGTTGCCTTTTGCTCCTATCCTCGCCAACACTTGTTATCTCTTGTCTTTTTGGTAACAGCCCTTGAGCGATACCTCACTGTGGTTTTGATTTGCATTCTCCTGATGATTAGTGATGTTGAATACACTGTCATGTACCTGTCGGCCTTCTGTATGTCCTCTTTGGAAAAATGCCTCTTAAGTTCCTCTGCCCATTTTTTAAATCAAAAAAAATTTTTTAATTATTTTTTTTTGCTGTTGAGTTGTGTGAGTTCTTTGTATACAGAGTCCGGCACAAATAACACCCCCTTTATTACAAAATCATAAGCATGTAATTCTGTAACATAACAATATCACACTCAAGCACACCATGTGACATTTTAGGTGAAATGTTCAAATTTAAACTAGAAATTATCACACTCATATTACATACCAACCACACTCAAGCAGGTGTTACTTCTGCTCGACCCTGTATTTTGGATATTGATTCTTATCAGATATATTATTTTTTAATATTCTCTCCTACATTATAAGTTGCCTTTTGATTTTGTTGATGGTTTCCTTTGCTGTGCAGAAGCTTTTTAGTTTGATGAAGTCACACTTATTATTTTTGCTTTTGTTGCTTGTACTTTTGGTATAAAATACAAAAATATTATTGCTGATACTGATATCAGGAAGGCATACCCCTGTTTTCTTCTAGAAGTTTTACAATTATGAGTCTTAAATTAAACTTCACCCATTTTGAATTGATTTGTGTGTGTGGTGTAAGATAGGAGTCCAGCTTATTCTTCTGCAAGTGACTGTGCAGTTTTCATAACACCATTTATTGAAGAGTCTGTTCTTTCCCCATTGTATTCTTGGCTCCTTTGTCAAAAATTGACTGAGCTTACATTGGTGAGTTTATTTCTAGATTATCTATTCTGTTCCATTGATATGTCTATTTTTATGCCAATACCATACCGTTTTGATTGCCATAGTTTTGTAATACAGTTTCCATTCCCACTTTATTTATTTTGACATATTGATATTTCCATAAACTTGTAAGTAGAAGATAAGCTGTTCAATAAAAGCCATTGGATATATACAATATTCAGAAATTATTTTAAAAGTCTGTTCATATAATGGATTCATTGAGTACTAACAAAAAATTAAGATACAAATAATTGACTACAAATAAACTATTAACAAACCAAGATACACAGGAATGGCACTTCATTTCAGGGGGAAAAACGTCTCAACCTTACTGTGTTAGAATACAGCACAGTTGTGATAGTGTACATTATCATATTCCCTTAAAGCAGAGATTAAAGTTCTTAAATTGAAACGTGTTCAGGATTACTTCTGTCTGTACAGGCAGGACCTGTCACCATATCACTGCCGACACCCAGTTCTCTCATCATGCAAAAGAACCTCAGTTGTTTCCTAAGGTCTATTGAAGTCAAACAATCAACCAATAATAGCAGTTTAATCAGCAAGCTGTAACTCAGAGCAGTCTAGAAATTCTGCAGTTGAATTGCATTTCCTGTCTGTAGTACTGCTACTATTAAATCTATTTTCTCCATGTATCAGGAGAAAAAAACAGGCACTGATGGTCAAAATAAGATTTTCATTGTTGCAGTAAATGATAGAATGTGTGCAGGAAGAGTTCCTAATGTTGTGACAATCTTGATGACCCTTTATAAAGGTGAAGGGTTATTGTGTGTGTATATGTGGACAGGAGTGAGAAACAAAGGCAGGTGGTTAGGACAGGCATGTAAAGGGAATGCTGAGGCTACATTATAATTACATTTATTTTAAAAACTGATCTGAAGTCTGCCAATCAGGCTTACAAAAAAAGAGCAGCTGTTAGTGCAAGTTCAACCTGATAATTTATTTGTGAATAAAGCTAGTTTTGATGAGATATAATGCAATCTTTTCCTTGTAAACATAAAGAAACTCAAAAGAGATTTTAAAGGTAGTAGGCCTAAAAATACTACAGTAACTCTTATAATAATCCTTTTCAATTAAACAGATAAATCAGGGTGAGACATGTGTTAAAATAGTTTTCAGAATATTTATCAGCCTCTATAATCTGTTGCTCCAAATGGATTTCAATTTAAAAAATATATGAGCTATCACATCTAAAGGTGAAGAAAATAAATTAGATCCTCTCCCCCTCCCCAAGATACTAACGTCCAAGCATAAAAAAACTATGTAATATCTAATACAAATTAACCAGTGTTCTTACAAAAGTAGTGCAGTTTTGGAGTGATGATATTATGCTGTATTTCTGCTGAAGTACTAGGTACAAGAATATATGTATCAGTTAGGCATTTCCAGTCCAATTAGTCTCTAGAGTTATTTAGTTCTTGGTAACGTGTACTAACTGGTATGCATTTTGGTACTTAAGTCATGAATCGCAGAGAACAAGGAGCAGTAAAATGTAGTAACAGGGTTTGTATCAGACAATTACAGTGTTGAACAAATCTCTTCTATGAACTCTGTGATTTGGTTTGCAGTTGGTCACCTCTAGTAGATCCTTGATTTGATTCTTTCATATCCATACTTTCTCCAGCTGCGGTCTCTGACATTTCTTCATCTTCCTCATCATTATCTAGGTTTTTTGAACTTAATTGCCTACCTAATTTAATATTCAGTCCTTCATTGCAGTGAAGCTTCCTTTTCATTTCAAACTGTCGCTTTTTTTCTATAGCTGATGTGGAAGTTTCCTGAAGCTGGGTCCTTTCTTCCCCCTGCGCATTTCCTACAGAGCACTTACAAAAGAGTAAACAGCAGGCACTCAATAAAGACTTTTTACCTTGTTCCTCGGGTGAGAAGGCACAGTCTTCATCACTGCTGTCCTGTTCATGAACCCGATACTTTGGCTCCAAGCCCTCAGCAGCAGCCGATTTGTTAGCTAATGTATCTGGGGTCAGGGCTAGAGCGGCTTCTGAATCACGCACTGCATCTTCATCACCACCTACCATGCGATGGTACGGGGAGCTTGCTTCATCTGTTTCCGTTAAGACATAGTCTTTGTCCGATAGATGATATGTCGCCAGGATACTCATTTCATCCCACCTCTGGGACTTTTTCCTCCTTTCGTCGCCACTCCTGCTGGGCTGCAGTTCGGGCTGCAGTTCGTTGGAGGCCACCATAGAGGAAGTCGCAGAGTCCTTGTTCTTCAGGATCCCCTTTGTGGGCCTGGGCGAGGCCTGCGAGGCCGCCATGCGGTCTGCTCAGAGTCGCTGCTTGACGTTGGGTCCAGGAAGGGCTGGGCGCGAGCCTAGACTGGCCAAGCAGCCGCTGAGCTCACTTGGGGCTAACATGGCTGCACCCACTGTCGCGAAGACGGCTTATGGGTCTTCTTCACAGCACAACGACCCAGCAGCCCGTAATATAGTTTTAAGTCAGGAAGTTGGATGCCTGCAGCTTTGCTCTTTCTCAAGGTTACTTTGGCTATTTGGGGTCTTTCGTGGTTCTGTACAAATTTTGGGATTGTTTTTTCTATTGCTGTGAAAAATGGCACTGGAATTTCGATAAGGATTCCACTGGAAATATGGACATTTTAACAGCATTAATTCTTTTAATACATGCACACAGAATAATCTTTCTATTAATTTTTGTCTTCAGTTTCTTTTATCAGTATCAGTGAACAGATCTTTCACCTCCTTGGTTAAATTTATTCCTACATATCTTACATTCTTTTTGATACAGTGTAATGGGATTGTTTTCATAATTTCACTTTCTGACACTTCATTGTTAGTGTATAGAAATGCAAATGATTTTGTGTATTGATTTTGTATCCTGCAACTTTATTGATTCATTTTGTAAGTTCTAAGCGTTTTTTTTGGTGGAGTCTTTAGGATTTTCTAAATGTAATATTGCGTCATATGCAAACAGAGATAATTTTATTTCTTTACAATTTGGATGATTTTAATTTCTTTTTCTTGCCTAATTGCTCCAGCTAGGACTTCCTGTGCTATGTTGAATAAAAGTAGTGAGAGTAGGCATCCTTATCTTCTTCCTGATCTTAGAGGAAATCTTTTCTCCATTATGATGTTAGCTATGGGCTTGTCAGAGATGTCCTTTATTACATTGTAGTATGTTCCCATTCCCTTTGTATCCACTTTATTGAATTTTTTTTTCATGAATGGATGTTGAATTTTATCAAATTCTTTTTCTGTATCTATTGAGAGGTTTTTATCCTTCATTTGGTTAATGTGGTGTATCACATCTACCAATTTGTGGATGTTGAACCATACTTGCATCCTTGGAATAAATCCTACTTGATCGTGGTGTTGAATTTGGTTTGCTAATGTTTTGTAGAGGATTTTGCATCTATGTTCATCAGGAATATTTGCCTGTGATTTTCTTTTTTAAAAAAATATTTTATTTATTTATCTTTAGAGGGGAAGGGAAGGAGAGAGGGAGAGAAACGTCAATGTATGGTTGCCTCTCTTGAGTACCCTGCTGGGAACTGGCCCGAAATCCAGGCATGTGCCCTGACTGAGAATCAAACCGTGATCATTTGGTTCACAGGCCCATGCTCAATCCACTGAGCTACACCAGCCAGGGTGCCTGTGATTTTCTTATAATGTCCTTTTTTACTTTTCATGCATTGTTCTCCTGACCTCAGTGAGCATCTTTGTGACTGATATTTTAAAGTCTATCAGATAAACCACTAATCTCCATTTTATTAAGGTCTATTTCTGGAGTTCTTTCTTGTTCTTTCGTTCAGAACATATTTCTCTATTTCTTCATTTTCCTTGACTCTCTATGTTGGTTTTTGTGCATTAGATAAAACATCCCCCTCTCCCTATCTCGATAGAGGGGTCTCATGTAGGGAATGAATCTTATCAATCAGCCTAGCCAGAGCTCTTTGTTGCTGTCAAGCCTTGTCTTTGTCCAGGCTGCCTTCTTTGTTCTTGTGGCTCCCCGTAGTCGAAGATGTGCTAAGACTGTTTTGGTGTGGCTGGTGTGGGTATTTCTTCATTTGCCCAGTGCGTAGGAGTCACTCAGCTAGTTTCTAGATTTCTTTCAGAGGGAATTGCTCCAGGTATAGCCATGGCTTCCGTGTGTCAGTGGGCGGAGGTGAGTTCAGGAAGTTCCTTTGTTGAAATCTTGGACTGGAACCTTTTTTTTTTAACGTTTTTTAATGCCTCCCCAAAGTTTTCAGCATTCTGAGTCCTGTCTTCACCTAGAAACCCATATCACCTTTTATCTGAAGGTTTATGTCAACAGGAATATGACACTTGAGGGCAGGAAGTCATTTTCTTTAAAGGATTATATACTCGCTTTTTGCATTTTACCTTGTTTCCAGATCTACATTTAGAAGGGATAAATTAGAGATCATCCAGAGAAGAGTAAGGAAAAGACAAGGGAGTTGAAAATATGGTCTTTTTTTTTTAATCCTCACCTCAAGACATTTTTTCATTGCCTTTAGAGAGTGGGGAAGGGGGCGCAAGAGAAGCATCAATGTGAGAGAGAAACATCAATTAGTTGCCTCCCATGTGCGCCCCACTGGGCAACCTAAGTATGTGTCCTGACCGGCAATCAAACCTGCAACCTTTTCAGTTACCGTAGGACACCCAACCCACTGAGCCACATCAGCCAAGGCAGAAAATATGGCCTATTTTTAAAAATTAAAGGACCTATTTCTCCCATTGGAATGGAGAGAGGTATTTTATAAGTAGCTTTAAAACCTGTAAAAGGTGGGTATTGGCCCTTGTTTCCATCTCATAAGGGGAAGGATTGAGAGTAAATTACTGCAAGAGAGATCATTCATCCTTGAAGAAAAGATTGTTGATACCATAATAGGCCCCCCAAAACAAGAAGGTAGTCTCTGAGGTCTGCCTGGGTGGGCAGGAGGGTGGAAAGACCAGAGAAGAAGCTGCTCAAGTGCTCATACCAGGTCCTCCTGCCGTATCCCAGGTGTCCGTCATCAACGGGACCAGCCCTTTTGCCTATGACTACGACCTCACCCACATTGTTGCTGCCTACCAAGAAAGGAATGGTGAGTAAATTTTATTCAGATATCTGTCAAGGGTTTTCTGGGTTGGTGGGGGCTTTGGAGAGAAACAGAATTGGAACCCTTATCATAATGAAAATGTCAAAACCAGTGAATACTTGGTGATGGGAGGCAAACAGGCTACCCAGGATTTGTCCATTTCCTCCCAATCTAAAGACCCACCCCCTACCCACCCCCATGTCTATGATTCAGCAGGTAAGTGCCGTTTCATTGCTGTATTTATCCCACCACTGGTTTGATGGGTTTTCTTTGTTTTAAATGTAAGCTCAACTGAGGCGCTCCCTTTACTATACTTATTTTTTTTTAAAGGCAAATTAATGTCCATAGTTTTCAAATAGAAATAGGGAAGGTGAGTGACTCACCCCATGTCAACAACTGAATTAGGAGAATAGACTTGATACACCCAAGGTTCTGTCTATAAGGAAAAGTGTGTCTGTCCCTTACAGAGGTGAGGCTATTAGGCCATCCCATACGCTCAACTTGGCACGTTTGGCTGGTTGGTGGTCTGAGGTTTTCTCCAAAGGCACTGAAGTATTGCTTGGCAACCAGACATCATGGATACCACACAGACATTTAACAAGTGGGGGCACTGCAATTCTAGTACTTCTTTCTGATTTTGAGTAATACACTAACAGCATTATTTTAAAAACAAATTTTAAAAACAAAAGCTTTGACCAAACTTAGAAAACTACAAATCAAGTTTTTTTCTTTATTCCTTCCCGTTTTTGTCTGTATGCAAATTTTTTATATACAGCTGCTAGCAAAGTTTAGAGACAATTTTGGATCCAGTTTATTTTTATACTGTGTAATATATTTTCCCATGCTGCTATAAAATTTTAATTGGTATTATTTTTAGTGGTAGTATAGTATTCCTTTGCTTAGCCACTCAAGAACTGTAGAAGAACACATAGACTATTTCCACGTTGTTTTTCTTTAAATTTAATCTCTATTGTATTTTTCCATTACTATTTAGTGCCTTATATCCCCTCCCCCAGCAGTCACCACCCAGTTGTCCGTGTCCATGAGTCTTTTTTCCTTTTTGCTCAGTCCCTCCCCTTCCACCCAACCACCAGCTGTCGTCCTGCTCTCCATCTGTGAGTCTGTCTCCATTTTCCTTGTTAATTCAGTTCATTAGATTCCAAATACGAGTGAAATCATATGATATTCATCTTTCTCTGACTGGCTTATTTCGCTTAGCATAATGTTCTCCAGGTCCATCCATACTGTCACAAAGGGTAAAATTTTCTTCTTTTTTATAGCTGAGTAGTATTCCATTGTGTAAATGTCCCATAGTAGTTTTATCCATTCATCTATTGATGGATACTTGGGCTGCTTCCACATCATAGCGATTGTAAGTAATGCTGCAATGAACATAGGGGTGCTTATGCTCTTTTGAATTAGTGTTTTGGGTTCCTTCAGAAATATTCCCAGAAGTGGGATAGCTGGGTTGAAAGGCAGATCCATTTTTATTTTTTCTGAGGTATCTCCATACTGCTTTCCCCATTGGTTGCACCAGTCTGCGTTCCCACCAATAGTGCAAAAGGGGTCCCCTTTCTCCACATCCTTGTCAGCACTTGCTGTTTGTTGATTTATTGATGACAGCTGATCTGACAGGTAGGAGGTAATATCTCACTGTGGTCTTAATTTGCATTTCTCCAATGATTAGTGACGTTGAGCATCCCCTTTATTTTAACATAAGCATTTTGACAAGCATTTTAACAAATAATGTATGAGCAACTTTTCACATTCAACTTCACTTTCCTTTTGGATCATTTCTTTGAGATGAGTTCTGAAGTACAGAATTTTCCTGAGAGGTCAAACCAGTATTTTCATAGCCCTCAATGTTTTACCTAACTCCGGATTGCATTGCAGTAACCACCGTCCTGACCTACCCCAACCCCATCTGGCTGGTGGGAAGGGCCGCCGAAGCTCCGTTTGTGATTAACGCTGTCATCCGATACCCAGTAGAAGTTATTTCATATCCTTTCTGTGAAGGAGCCAACAGTAGCTCAGTTTCAAAAGAGAAAAACAGATTCCTCACTTGTCCCAAGAACGAACATTCAGGAAGCCTTAGAGTGGAAACTGCTATGGCCCAGCAGCCCCGCACAAACAACTGTGTGTGTTGTTCACACAGGGGAAAAAAAAACTCATTTCCTGTTTCTGTTTCTTCATGAGCAATTTGTCTAGGTCAGAATCATCCATATTTATGTCCTAATAATATTTTAATATCCCTTTTATCTTAAAGGTATTTGAAACATTTTTGCCATATCCTGTCTAAACTTTAGTTTAACATTTGCTTAGAAAATGTCATCTGAGAGTCCTTAACTCTGTGTACTTATCTACCAGGATTCTGGGAAATTATAAAGTTTGCCTGGATCCAGTATGTCAGTATCCTACTTATCTTCCTCTGGGTGTTTGAAAGAATCAAAAGATTTGTGTTTCAAAATCAAGTGGTCACCACCATCCCTGTAACAGCAATGCCCCAGGGAGAAATGTATAAGGAGCACTTATCGTAGGAAGACCATTTCTGAAAACTCTGAGCAGGACCCTGGCTACCTCATGTCGTCTTCTGAGAACTGCCATCTTAGGACACTTCTGAAAAGAGCCCCTGGACACATCAGCACGTGTGCTTTTCTTACCAGAGACAAAGAAGAGTTCTTTCTAATTTTTCTCTACGCAAATTCTGTATCTTCTAAGTGCCTACCAAAATCATCAGAGACTAGTTTCCGGGAAGGTCTGAGGGTTCCTGAAGGCTGTAATTTGCTTCCCGCTTTTTTTTTTTTTTAATCTTAGACTTGAGTTTCAGGAGAAAACTATTATCAGTTTAGACATGTCGGAGAGAGTCCCATCTCTGGTCAAGCAAAGACTTTTTCTTTCTCGAACTGAGAAACATGCTATACATTTCTTCCCCCTGTTGTAAACCATGTTTTACTCTTTTTCTGGGCTTTCATGACAGATACTCAAATCACTAGCGCTTGGGCCCCGAAATTTCCCATTCAGAACTTTGATTTGCAGAACTGAGAGGCCTTTAACTGGAGAATTGGAGAGGAGCGGGGAGAGAGAGAGTGCTCACGAAGCCATGTGTGCGTGCACGGGAGGGTGGGCAACTGGAAGACACTGGAACCACCCACCTGCCCTCAGTCAAACAGACATCGTCTGTCATCAGCTTAGCTGAAAAGCCCTTTATCCTGCCCTTATGTGGCTGGCTCTTTGCCCTGCCTTTGCCCTCTGTCTGTGCCCCTGGAATAGCAGGCTGAAGTCAGAAGTGCTGTTTCATTCACAATCCTCTAAGCAACCGTAGGGGAAGTAAGGATTGTAACAACAGGTTTTTTCTCTCTGGCCCCCCTCACCTAACAGCCTGGACACTTTCCACTCCTCCTTCTCAACAGCCCCTCCCCCTTCCCGAAAAGATCATGGGTGACAGAGGACCTGTTGTTGGTATTGGCTCCCTGCCCAATAACCACAGAGTTTATTTGGAGGGCTAGTGGGAAGCCCGGCTACTTGTATTTCCCTTGACTAAGGAACGGGGCGCCCATCAGAGCAGGCAGCTTTGGGGAAGACACACGGGAGCAGTGAGGGGAATAAGAGGATGCTAGCCCAGGCAGCCCAGCCCAGCCTGGCCAGTAGCAGAGTGACAAGCAGTGCCACCAGATGACCCTCATGACTGAGTGAGTGTCTGCAGGAGCAGAGTGCTGGAACGGGTCTTCGTTGCGCACAGAAGACTGATTCTCTGTCCTCGCCCTGAGAAAACATGCAGCCTCCTCAAAGGACAGATGGATGCGCTTCATGATCCGGACATGTCATTGGTACTGGAAGGGCACGCCCACTGTGACCTCTGCTTCAGGCCCATTCAAAAACACACACTTCAGTGTGTGCCTCACTGAACCTTGGAGATTCAGTTCTTATTTCCGAAGTACCTTTTCTTTCAGGCTGGCTGAAATAAGTGTTTTGGAAACAAACCTATTTTAAGTGCACAAATATCCTAACACTGGCCCTTCTGATTTTCTTTTAAAATTTAGGGCTCCTTATTTATATGCCTAAAATTTTTTTGAGAATTAAATGAAAATTGGTTGCTGAATCTTCTGAATTACCAAAAGGCAATAAGATACGGAAAGACAGCTAAAGGTGTATAAACATTGCTTTGCATTTTATTATTTTCATGCAAAATTTGTATAAAGAACCATGATGTTTTGTAACTTTCTAATTAAAATGTTCAAAATGGAGGCTGCGTGTGGCTTTTTAGAGGGGAAGGTTTGGAAAGGGGAAGAATAGGGAGGGCAGAGGTGGCACACATTTCTCCGAGTTACTCACCAGGAGCCTTGCTTTGCCAGGGCTCTGCCCAAAGACCTTGGAGCTTTTGTTAGCTCTTTTGGCAAAAGTCCCCTGGTCCAGCCCCAGGTACATGTGAGTTTTTGGTGGAATCCACACGGCATGTGGAAACCACAGGCTGGAAAATTACAACTGTGTCTGGTGAATGTCATTTTGTTTACAAATCAGATGTTGGTAGCTTCTGAACCTGAATCACACAGTATAGTTGAAAGAAAAGGTGAGAAATATACTCTTTCTGTTTGAATCAGATGAGGCCCTTAGATCCCCGCTTAGGTCCCATCATGTAAGGTTAATAAAGCAATTGTATACCTTCCCCTTTCTTTCTCTCATGTTCATGCTTTTAAAAAGAAGTTTCTTTCTGACCGGAGAAGTTCTAAACGCCTATTGGGGGAAATGTGTAATTACAGAAAACTAAAGAAAATAAGTTTGTCTGTAACTTTGCTACCCAGAAGTTAACCACTGTTGGCATTCTGGCACATAGCTTTCTCGTCTTTTGCATTATTTCTTTTTTTTTGGGGGGGGGGTTGTCATAAAAAAAAACACTTCTGTGAACCCTGTATGTAAATCATTGTTGCTGGTTTATTTCCTTAAGATAGATCCTAGAAAGGAATTACTAATTCCAAAAGCTTATGATGGTTCTTAAGGATTCTAACGCATCTTGCCAAGCCACATTCTGGAAAGAATGCACTAATCTCTGCTCCAGCAGCAGAGACTCCTTTCAGAACCCACTGCGGATTACCAGAGGTCAGAATTGTCTGTCATTTTCAGATGCCTGGAGTCTGCTCTGTTATCTGTAGGGGGTGGAGGGGGAAATCTGCTTTATTTTTTGAAACGTATCCTATATTTATCCGGACTTGCTGGTCTCTTGGCTAAAGCGGGGTTGGGAGGGCGGGGGCCGGGCAGGGGATGGGAGGAGAGGCTGACAGCTCTGCCTGGCATCAAGGAGCCTTGGACTTTGCCTAGGGCTGAGGCCGGGGGCTTGGGTAGCCCGTTTGGATTCCAAGTCACCTCGCTGACAGGATGCCTCTGAGGGCGTGGAGGGGCAAGATTAAGATTCATTCTCCTTCGCAAGTTTTTTGAAGGGAGCCTTCCTTCTCGGGACCGGAGGAGACCACTGCTTTAGTCAGTTAGTGCCCGCGCCCTTTGACATCCTCGTCCGAACAGTGCGCCTCCTGCAGCCTCCTTAAGCCCACCTGTGCCCCCTCTTATCCCGGACCCTCTTACGCCCGCCCCTGGGCAGCTGCCCCTCCCCCGAGGCGTGGCCCCTCGGTCAGTGGTGGGCAGGGTAGCTGGACCCGGGGGCCAACCGGCTTCTTTCTTCCTTCCCTCCCATCCTGGCTCCCGCCCGCCGGCTCCGGGACCGCAGCCACGTCTGAAAGCTCCTCATTGTGTGCGCTCCGCTCCGGGCGGGCAGCGCTGAACAGCGCGCGGGCCGCTGGCGGCCGCACAGGTAGCGCGGGGCCACGGGGCTGGTACGGATGGGGACCCAGGGTTAGGGGGAACCTGGTCCTTGTAGCCCCAGGACTGCCTCCACCGCAGCATCCCATTCTTACGACGCCTCTTTTTTTCCAGGGACTCCTGCCTCGTTTCCAGGTTCCCTCCGCCGTGGGTCTCCAGGTGCCGCCAATAAGTTGGTATCCGTAAAGCCTCATCCCTGCTATCACCGGGTATCCCTTAATAGCCTGGGACCCTACGGAGCAAAGCAGCCCCCGCGGACTCCCAGTAAGGAGACAGCAGACCGTGGAGTGGAGCGTGGAAGAGACGACAAGAAGCCTTTGCCGAGCCTCGGGAGCCGGGCCAGGTCAGCCAAGGACCCCAAGCTTTGGGATACGTTGGTTTCGTCCTCTCTCCGCGCGGATGCCCCCATCCTGGGACGGCTTGGGGCTGGGCCAGTGGCACATTTTGGGGGTGGGGGTCGTTGATCTTGCTGCTGGAGGTCGGGTTGTGGGGGAGGAGCTGAAGATCGTTTTTCCTCTAAAAATGTGCAAAGGGCATCGCTGCCCCAAGCTCTAGTTTAAAAGTGCCTTCCTGGGACTTCAGCGGCCCGCGAGATCACTACTGGGGATCTTTTATCTCTTGAAACTTGAGTTTCAAAGGGTATAGCTTTAATCTAGATAGCTCCCGAAGGGCTTTTTCCACGGAACTCTTGAGGAAAAGCAGCTTGGTGAGTGAATTTGGAACCAGATTCATCTGATTTGAGTCTGGCCCCCCCTGCCTGGGCTAACAATAGAGACCTCTCTCGGCCTCGGCATAGGTGTCCAGAACGTGTTAACTCTCCTTTCTCCTCCCTCTCGTACCGGAGGCACGAGCATGGGGAAACTGAGGCCTGAGGAGCAGAAAGGGTTTGGCTTCCCTGAAACTGTGAGCCAAGTGCCAGAGCTAACAAGAGCGCGCTG
The DNA here is from genome assembly GCA_004027735.1 of Carollia perspicillata. Taxonomy (NCBI): domain Eukaryota; kingdom Metazoa; phylum Chordata; class Mammalia; order Chiroptera; family Phyllostomidae; genus Carollia; species Carollia perspicillata. The sequence goes on along the minus strand of PVKM010012495.1, from coordinate 2,004 downwards.
CCTATGCTAGATTGTTCCATTTACTCCTCTCCAACAAGTATGCTGCTGTGATAGCCTCTTTACACAGGAGTCACCTGAAGCACAGAGAGCTTAGGGGTGACAGGCTCAAAGTCACAGGCCTCCCTGCTTGTAGAGCGAGGATTTGAACCCAGTCTGGCCTCAGAAGCCAGGCTTCTGGCCTTTTCTCACTGGTTTATGACTTGAATGTACATGGTCTGCCCCTACTGGCCTGCCGCCTTCTGTTGCTAGGGTGCTGGAGTCACCTGACCCTGATTAGGCTGTTGTCCTTGAGTTTTCCTTCTGAGATCCAAGGATTCCCTTGGATTCATAGAATATAGTTGTCACCCAGGGTTTGGAACATACTTGAACAAGTAGTTTTAAGTGTACTATGTGCCAGACAATGTTCTAAGTTCGCCCTCTCTCTCTCTCTCTCTCTCTCTGTATATTCATTTGATCATCAAATCAAGCCCGTGCATTGGGTTATACAGGAATAGGCCAAAGATTTACAGTTTTGAGTACGTAAAACACAGTTTATTCTTGTATTATTTATTTATTATATTATTTCTTTATTATTATTTAAACCTCCTCTTGCCCACACCTGTGTTATTTTCCCAATTTATTTTATTTTATTTATTTCTAGAAAGAAGGGAAGAGAGGGAAAAGGAGAGGGAGAAAAACATCAATGTGTGAGAAATACATGGTAACCTGACACACCCCCAACTGAGGACCTGCCCCACAACCCAGACATGTGTCCTGACCAGGAATCAAACCAGTGACCTTTCAGTTCACAGGCTGGCACTCCATCCATTGAGCCACACCAGCCAGGGCAGTATTCTCCATCTTATAGATTAGGGGGGGAAAGGCACAGAGAAATTAAGTAACCTACCCAAGTTCTCACAATAAATTATCAAGTGGAGTTCACACTATTAGCCACTGTGCTACCCTGTACTCCCTTTAACGAGACTGATTGGGCTCTGCTTCCAGTCCAGTAAGGGGAGATAGGTACAGAAATGCATGAACAAGAGAATTCTGGGTAACGATAATAGCATTAACAATGATTTCACAGTATCACCTAATATTCCGCTCATATTACGATGATCTGATTACCTTATAGATATCTTCTTGCAGTTAGTTTGTTGGATCAAAATTCATACAAGTTCCACAACTCGTTATGTGTTTTGAGTTGATTTCTTCTAAAACAATCCCTTTTTTATGTCATTGATGTGTAAGAATGATTGACTTTTTAAAAATCAATCAAAATAAAAGGTTACAAAAATAAACCAGAGAACATTCCGGATTATCTCTGTAACAAAAGGGCTCAGTCAACACCTGGGGGAACACAGGGGAACACAGGTACTCGGTGTCACTGCACAGTGTGTATGTTACGACGGTGGAGAAGTGGAGGCCCCAGACTGGAGGGCTGTCCAGCCGGCAGGTTCTATGATTTAGAACAAATTAGGTGCTGTGCAAAGTGTACTTTGGGGATCCCCAAAACTCAGAGCCAGGGAAAGGGGTTTATGTGTTATCTACTCTGAAGTGCCCCCAGGGTGCCGCTGAGCTAGGGGACTGGAGGCTCTTTTCCCAGACCAATTTGATTTCGTCTCCCAGTAGATTCTTGCGGGCGAACCTGTTTCCTCCAGCAGCATCTGGGCTGTGCAACTCCAGCCTCCCTGACTCTGGCTGATGCCATGCAGGTGCTTGTAGGGCCAGCAGAGAGGTGGCAGATGTGGCTAGGGCTTGGGGCCAGACACATGTTCTGCCCCAGGGTGGGTGTGGGCATCTTGACACTTATCACTGCATAGGAGGTCATTCATCCCATGCACCTGTTCTCTGGTCTACTGGGTACCGTGTCAGCTGGGAGACAGACTTGCAGGCACCTCTCTCCCTGCGGTGAAGGCTGGAGCAGGCAAGCTCCACCCATGCCTCCTGTAACCAACTAAAAAGAACTGATTTTAGGATTACCCCAGTAATTACAGTTTATTATAGACTGGCTGGAAAATACAG
>PVKM010012494.1:0-22284 GCA_004027735.1 Carollia perspicillata | reverse complement strand
CCCCCTATGCTTACCAAATTTTTAGAAAAGGTATATGCCCACTTAGTCCAGAAGCTGCTCCATTTCTGCATTTCAACATTGATATTGCCACTTCCTCTGCTGTCATCTGGAAGAAAAACACAACACCAGACATCTGATTGGCTCCAGGCATTGTCATACCTTGGCTAACTGGACCCTACCACACAAAGGGCTGTGTGGGTTTGAGATGTGGAGCATCCAAAATAGCATATACTCATGCTTCATTTCTATTTGACTTCTGGCAGAAGATTTACCTTCCTAATTAAGTTCTGCTTAGACAAATAGAGTAAAATTCCAGCTTTATACTTTCCTGGGGACTTGAATATTATTACAGAGATCAGACACATCAGTTGAGGGATTGAATAGGGCAATAGGGAAAAGAAGGAATTAAATTAAAGTGAGATGCAGCAGTTTGCAAAGCAGTGAGTTATTCAGGAATTGTCTCACCCTAAACAATAACATACAAGCTTTTCTACTCCTTGGAAGCATGGACATTTTTTAAAGAGGTATCCTTAAGGTGTCAAGCTCTTAATATATTTTATGAAGAGCCCAGCCTTTGAAGCAGGGCTTCAAAGCAGTAGGTGTCCTGTACTGCTAAAGAACATTTTGTTTTGTAATTTGTCTGTTCTTCATGGCTAGGTCTCCAGCAAACTGGGGATATTTACCAATGATTTCTGAGAAATGTATGTGAATAAACAGATTTATAAAGTTTTTTATTTATTTATTTTACTTTAGAGAGAAATAAGGGGAGGGAAGGAGGAAGAGAGAGAGAGATTTGTTGTTCCACTGATTTATGCACATTGGTTGATTATTTTATGTGCCATGACCAGAGATTGAACCTGCAACCTTGGTGTACTGCATATTGGGACAACCCTCTAACCAGCTGAGGTACTGGGCCAGAGCCCTAAGAGAAGTATTTAGGCATAATTAATTGCAATATCAAGAGAATATAGAATATCAAGAGAATTTTTACTAAAATAGAAATTTAACCACTTCTTTCAGGAAGTGTATGTTGTAAATGTGTAAATAACCATTTGTACTATAATATAACCAGTTTGCATTCTTTGAAGACATACTGGTGTTTGAAAATGTGTTGTGAATTGGGGGAAATTTTGATTTAGCATTTAAAAAATGACCTTCAAGGAAAGACAATAGAATGGAAAACAATGGTTGACAGGTTGTGCACCTGTGAGTGACTTTTTTATAGTGGACTTTCTTCCTCAGCTTAGAACAAATATTTGTGTCAGTTGCCTGGCATATACCAGAAGATTTGTAAATGTTTGTTGAGTGGATAATAAACAGATGAACTTTTAAACATTTATTTTAAATAGCTTATATATCTAACAGTCTGTATGTAGATTATCAAGAATTGACTTTGTTATCTGTGTACTTGTTGGGGCTGTGCTATTCTAGGCTGGATATCCAAGCTTAGGGTTTAGTCCCCATTCTTCTTAGGGGGATCCAACAGGCCACTTAATTTTCCCTCCACTGCTGCTGCCTGTAGGCACCTTGCCAGCCCTCTCGAGTCTCCACCGCACTCCCTATCAGACAGGTTGTGCTGAAGCTTATTTTTCTGTCTGTCCAAACCACGGATAAGAAGTGGGAGCCCTAGAACCAGCTGCCCCTTATAGGGAGGTTATAAGCTTTTCTCTCACTCTTGTTCAGTATTTTTGTTCTGGGCGATTTCTCCACAATTTAGTTGTAATCCAAGATTGGTTCTGGGAGGAGATTAGTATGGCTTGCATTCACTTCTCCACCATCTTGCCTCAGCACCTTATTTATGACTTATCTTGGTGTGGGCCTCTTCGGGTTCATCTTGTTTGGGATATTATGTGCTTCTTCAACTTGTATGTCTCATTCCTTCACTAATTAGGGAAGTTTTCTGTCATTAATTTTCAAATAGGTTTTCAATTTCTTGCTCTCTCTCTCTCTCTTCTCCTTCCAGCACTCCCATGATGCAAATGTTGGTACGCTAGAAGTTGCCCCAGAGGCTCCTTATACTATCCTCATGTTTTTGGATTCTTTTTATGTCTTGCTGTTTTGATTGGGTGTTTTTTTGTTTCTTTATATTCCAAATCACTGATTTGATTCTCAGCTTCCTCCACTCTACTGTTGATTCCCTGTAAATTTTTCTACATTTCAGTTAGTATGTCCTTCATTTCCAATTGGTTCTTTCTTATGTTATTCACATCCTTTTTTTTATGTTCTCGACATGCTCTCTGAGTTTATTTGCTCTTCACCTAAGTTCATTTAGCATCCTTACACCAATATTTTGAACTCTGCATGTAGTAGATTTCTTGTCTCCATTTTGTCTAGTTCTTTTTCTGGAGTTTTGTCTTATTCTTTCATTTGGGCCATGTTTCTTTGTCTTCTCATTTTGGCAGCCAACTTGTGTTTGTTTCTTTTTATTAGGTGGAGCAACTACACCTCCCAGGCTTCATAGAGTAGCTAATGAAGTAGGTGTCCTGTAGAGTCCAGTGGCACAGCTACCCATATTACCCAAGCTGAGTACTAGAGGTGCATCCATGTTGTGGGCTGTGTATACTTTCCTATTACAGTTGAGCCTTGGTTGCTATTGTCATGTCCAAGTTTAGCTGCCAATAGTGCTCTGTCTGGGGTCATACAGCCTAAGCTACAAAGCAATTTGCAGATGGCTGCAACTTGTGCTGGGCTTTGAGGTGCTCAGGAGAAGCCAAGCTGTGAACCAAGACCAGCTGCTGCTAGTGCCAGGGCTGGGGCAACTTAGTGAGAGGTATGGGGCTTGCTGAAGCCAGATGCTGCTTGTTTGCAAGAATTTAGGAATATCTGAAGCATGGGTCAAGACAAGTCATTTATGGAAAAGCCAGTGGAAACAGTTTGGTTAGTCCCAAAAGTTGGGTGGGGTGGAGCCTCAGGCAATCACCAGAGTGGGGCAAACAGAGTGAGCCAGGTGGCTGGAGTATCGAATATGGTGCCTGACTTCTCACTCTGTGGTTCTGTGGCTCTGTAGGGGGAAGACCAGAAAAGGAACAATGGCCCCTGCCAGTATTTCTGTCTGGGAGAAAGCTCACTCCCAGCTCTTGTCTTGGCGCTGGACAATTCAGTTCCTCCCCATATTGTCTCTAGTGCCTTTCAAGCTTGTGCCCTGGTGCTGAAGCTCAGAGGCAGTGAGTCTGAGTAGGTCCATGCACAGGCCCTTTTAGAGGAACTGCCTGTGACTCCAGAAATTTCTGCCTTCCACAGCCTCAGTCCCCACTGACTTTCACAGCTAGAAGTTATGGGAAATTCTCTTCTTGGCACTGGAAACCTGGGGTTGGGGTTCTGGTATGGAGCTGGGACCCCTCGTTCCCAAGATATCCCTCCGCTTTTTATCTGCCACATATGATTGTGGGTCTAGCTCATTCTTCATTTCCACACCTCCTACTAGTCTTGATGTGGTTTTTTCTTTAATTCCATAGTTGTAGGACTTCCATTCGGCATGATTTTTGGTGTTTCTGAAGGATGATTGTTCTCTTCTTTAGTTGTAATTTTGATGTGGTTGTGTAAGGAGGCAAGTTGTGTTTATGTAGCCTGCCATCTTAGATTTCTCTGTATGTTATTTTTAGATAATACATTTCCTGGAAAGTCACATGGAATTTTTTTCTTCCTTAATAATATATAGATATATTTATTTCAATTTATTTATTTAGGTATAATTGATACACAACTTATAATAGTTTCAGGTGTACAACAATACTATTGACTACATTCTCCATTCTGTACATTGCATCCCCATACCTTAATTATTTATAATGGAAAATTTGTACTTCTTAATACCTAAGATCTTACGATTTTACTACTCATTTCATCTGTGTATCTCCCTTCTCTTCTGGAAATCACCAATCTGTTCTGTGTATCTATGAATCTTGGTTTTGTTTTGTTTGCTTTGTGTTTTAGATTCCACATATAAGTGAAATCATGTGGTGTTCATCTTTCTGTGTATGACATTTCACTTAGCATATTACCCTCAAGGTCCATCCATGTTGTCACATAGAAAATATAATTCTTTTTGACTTTACTGTATTATCAGCAATACTTTTTCTTCAATTATGATGAATCATATATTGGTGAGAGCTTCTAAACTTTCATCAATCCATCACATATTTATTGAGCACCTACTATATGACAGGTATTCTTCTAGACACTGAGGGTACAGAGGTGAAAAAAAATTTTTAATCTGTCTTCATTGGGGCTTGTATTCTAGAAACACCTTAAGTTTTTCTGATAGCATATCCTGTTGCTCAACCAATGAAAGGTTATTTATCAAAATGCCTTACATATGTTGAATATTGGGCTATGGCTGCAGGGGCAGTTTGGACTTCAAAGAGTCTGTCTTCTAATAGGAAATCCAAGACTAATGTTAACACCTACACAAAAAATAGAAAATATCACAGTGGTGGATGATTGAGGGCTTAAATGTGCAGTATCTATACAGACTGTAAAGCTGTAGCACTTCAGAAGTAAATAAACAAACAAACAAAACTGTTAAGGTAAGTTCAGTGGAAGACTTTAGGGAAGGCTGCAGATGAAACTGCCAGAGAAGCTTCTGCTTAACAAAACTGGCAGGGGATCTTTTTATCATTGTCATCCCCCTACCCTAATTTTGTGTGGGGTTCATTTAACACCAGTCTCTCCCGTATATGAAAGTCATAGTGAAGCAGTTGCTTCTGCTAGACTTACAGGTTCTGACCACAAATCATAGTAGGATCCTAGGAAAGCAGGGCCTGCAGGAGCTATCTTCACAGCTGAATCTCTTAACTGCCTGGACTGTTACATAGGCAGAAACTTTCAACTATTAAAATTTCTGAGGGTATGCTCATAGTTTTCATACATATTGCTTGGTTCTCTCATTATGAAGAGTTCTAAAGTAAGTAGCACTTACAGTGTCTAGGGTATTTGTTTATCCTTTATATGACAAGGAAAAACTAAGGGTGTGGACAATTGATTTGGGACCATACATTCAGGCCTTCTTCTATATAAAAAATGGATTTTTTCCAAAAGTCCATTTGTCAGTTATTGTTGGGAACACAGAAAACATTTTTTCCACAGCAACTAGGTTCTACATGATTATTATGTTTTCTGGCTGGCTCAGAAGAGCCTGCTTAATAACTAATGTGGCTGGCTAAAACTCACAGAAACTAAGTAGCAGGTGTGATGCTATGTCTCTGGGAAAATGTGTCCTGCATTCCAATTAGGAACATTAGGAAATAAGTCCCCTTCTCTGAAGGCTGGGGTGAGGGTTTTAAGGAGGACACCCCAAGGTCTGGCACACAAATGCTTTAGCAGCTGAAGCATCACTTCTCCACCCACTACTCCTCAAAACTGTCAGCCAGTATGGCTCCTGCAAGGGCTCTAGTGACAGGAGCACAGGAGGAGAGGGGTGGGCAGGCCACATCGACTGGTTGGCTGAGGGGCAGCTGGTTCTAGGGTTCCCACTCTTATCCATGGTGTGGCAAGCATTATTTATAGGTTTTATTTTTCCCTTTCCTTTATGCCTATTTTCTTTTTGGTGAGATTATCCAAAGCCAATTGTTCTCTCTCTTTCTCTTTTTAATACTCTAAAGGTCTCCACCAAGATGCCACTATCATTCTTCATTCATTTCCCTCTTTCCAGAAACTTAATACTCAACTAGATAAATCTTTGTTGTGGAGAAAATGTTTTTTTCCCTTAATGGAATGTAGCAAGGAAGAATAGAAGTCACAGTGTGTGATATGTTAATGTTAGTCATGCTAATATGGCCATCAGGGAATGGATTTGGTCACTCTGCAGTGAAGAGTGAGCAGTGAGGGATTACACTTAGATCTTTGATCCTGTCATAGAAGCTCTATGGAGCTGAACTTCCTAGCTTTGAATTCTATGAGGTCCAAGTAATCTAGAAGCATGTAGTAGTTATGTAAGATGATTATAGTAAATCCACATAGACAAAAGAACATAGATGGTTAAAGCTGTCTACAGTAACAGTCCAAGTCCTACCAGGCAGGGGCAGCAAGATAGAGCCAAAATTTGTAAATGGGTCTTTTTAAAATGATACTTTGAAAAAGTCAACTTATAAACAAGTAACAATTATGGTAGGCTGTGATACCCCAGATTCCCTTTGGTTTGATTCTATACTATCTAACAAATTCCTAATTCTAATTTGGCTTTCCATGTAGAATTCTACATTGGGAGAGAGTGATCTGGTCATGAAATTGGAGTGTCCAAATTTCTTTTTCTTTTTCTTTTAAATTGTTGTTCTGTTACAATTGTCCCAATTTTCCCCAGTTGTTCTCCCCTGTCCTGTCCAATCTTTCTTATTTATTTAATTATTTATTGTTAAATTTTGTTCAAGTGCAGCTGTCTCCATTTTTCCTCCACCACTCCCTCTGCCCTATCCTACCCTGTCTCCCACCCTCAATCATTTCCTCCTTTGGCTTTGTCTATGTATTCTTTATATATGCTCCTTGATGGCCATTCCCCTATTTTCCCCCATTATCCCTCTTCCCCCTCCCCTCTGGTTACTGTCAGTTTGTTATTTATTTCAATGTCTCTGGTTATATTTTGCTCGCTTGTTTTGTTGATTAGGTTCCACTTATAGGTGAGATCATATGGTATTTGTTTTTTATAGCCTGGCTTATTTCACTTAGCATAATGCTTTCCAGATCTATCCATGCTGTCACAAAGGACTGGAGCTCCTCCTTTCTTCCTGCTGCATAGTGTTCCATTGTGTAAATGTTCCATAGTTTTTTGATCCACTCATTTACTCATTAATGGTTCATTTTAAAGTAAAAATCAGCAAATTGGCATTTTGGGTTATGCATTGATTTTCTGTGAACTTGGTTGGTGTGAGTCCATTCTCAAGAGCTGTGAGATTTTGTGGGGGGGCTCCACCCACAGAGCCCCCCCCAGCCATCATGGATGGAAATAACGCTACCAAGACATAATTTGCTTACCAAGACATAAAGGGGCTAGTCTCTCAAGGGAGAAAAGGCCATGAGTCCTTACCTCAATGGTATTTATTAGGTTCACAACACACAGGGATACAGGTAAAGCTCATCAATCAATGTTAGGCAGTAAGGATCAAACAATAGATAACAAAGAACTCTGAGGGCCCATTTTGAGTCAGGGTCAGAGAGCTAAAGAGCCATAAAACTTTGAGGAACAAACTCACTTCTTGCTCGATCCTTATTTAATTGAGAGCATTCTAAGCAAAAGCAGGTTTCACAGTATTTTACATATTCTTTCTTATGCCTGATTACCCCAGAAACTGGAAACTGCTCTAGCCAGCAGAGGGCTGCACCCCCTCCCTGTCAAGATTCAGGCTTAAGTGGATTAGAGCCAGGAAGTGCTTCTCCCAAATAGTAAGGGGACTCGGGCTATGTCAAAATAGTCAGGGGTTTTGAGGGTCCTTTGCTCTCACTTTGCTGCAGCCCCTGAGTCCTTTCTTGATGGCCTCCCACATGATCATGTCTGCTTGGGTTGCCTCTCCTCTGAGGGGTCTTACCCATAGACTCTGACTAACCAACCAAGTATTGGGGGCTAGAGATGGCAGAAGCAGAGCTCTTGTCAGGGAGACAAGCTTTGTTTCCTCAGTGGCTCACAGTCCAGAGGTCGCTCACTCAGCCTTAGCCACAGGGGGCGGTTACAACTCCTGAAACCAGACAGAATGGTTCCCAAAAGATTTGAAGACCAGATTTTGGACCTTGGGCACATATCCAAGGAACTGCATTTGGGAGTTCCTATTCAGATGCTGGACTAGCGCGTGTCTCATTTTCTAGATGAGAAACAGCCACAAAATGTCAAGGTCTTCTGACCCTCACAGCAGTGCTCTCATCAATAACCAATGTTATTGCAGCTACGTACACATGTCAGATTTTTTCTGAATTGCTGAAATGGAGAGAAGGGAAGGAAATAAGAGAGTAGAGAGTAGGGTTTACTTTCTTAAGTTTGCTCCATATCAAATAAGAACTGCTATTATTTAAAACCAAGCAGGTACAAATACTATCCACTGCATTCTAGTAAGTGGAATACCAGTGGCTAGTTAAAAGCATTATTTGTTGCTGACTTTGTGACTACCTTTAATAGGGGCTATATGGGAGCCTCCCAGGTTTTATTCACAGAGCTAGGAACAGTGCCACACAGTGAAATATGACTAAGCAGCTCAGATATGCTTGTTCTGTTGCACTATGTAATGACATTTCTTCCAAAGTTCAAGGGTTAACAGAGGCAGAGTGCTTAGCTATGAGAATTAGAGAACGTGATTCAAAATGGCCTGTTAATTTAAGACTTTATTCAGTAGGAACAATAAGAACAATGGAGAGGTGGAATATTCCTAAAATATGTGTATTTGGAATCTTTTTTTTTAATGGGCCTGAAACAGGCCTGACACATGTTGTTCAGTGGGTTGGGTTGTATATTGTTCCACAAGTGAACAGTTGTTGCCTGTTCAATTCGTGATTAGGGCTTATGCCTGGGTTGTGGGTTCAGTCCCCGGGGTGTGTGTGAGAGGCAGCCAATTGACATTTCTCTCTCACATTGATGTTTCTCTGGCTCTCTTTCTCTCTCCTTTCCTCTATCTCTAAGAATAAATAAAATCTTTAAATTAAATTAATGAAACTGAAACATGTGGTTCCACTGAATCCCTTCCTTTTCGATTTATTAGATTTTGACAGTTGAGTGATGGAACCTATTGTGATTACTTCAGATCCTAAATCAACTTTTTAAAAAATTTAATCTTTATTGTATTATTTACATTACTTTGTAGTTCCCTTATACATCCCTGCCCCTAGCAATCACCACATTGTTGTCCATGTCCACGAGTCCTTTTTCTATTTTGCTCAATCCCTCCACCCACTAACCTCCCCGCCTCCCACTCCCACTAGCTGTTATGCTGCTCTTCATCTGTGAGTCTGTCCCCATTTTCCTAGTTAGTTCAGTTTGCTCATTAGGTTCCACTTATGAGTGAGATCATATGATATTTGTCTTTCTCTGGCTGGCTTACTAAATTAACTTTTTAAATGGAAGTCAATTGAGTGGGGCTGTAGCCACATGACATTACTGACATCACCCAGTTCTGAACTAGTATACAATGACTTCTTTTAACAAATATGTGGCTGGGCTGTGATTGTTAACTTAAGCGGTTAGAGCATGATGCCAAGGAAAGGTTTAGCTTGGACCTGTAACCATGGGCTGGACCTGCCCTCAACCAACACCTCACAAATATGGACGGTGGCTTACAAGGTGGAATCAGATGAACAAATAAGAGTAGCTCAGTACAGCCTTTCCCAGCTTCTGGCAAAAGGTGCCTGCTGGGTCAGGGCCAAACCTTGAAATGCAAAGGACTGCACAGGAATTAGGAAAGACCCCTGTGGAGACAGTCTTGTCATGTAGAGATTTTCTCTTTGCCATGATTCATTGAATTGGTCATGTTCAAGGTTATAACAAACTTCCTGCAGATGGTACAGATGCTGTGTGTACTGACAGCAGCAAAGGATTTTTTGTGTGTAAAACTCATGGATTCCATTTTCATTTTTTAAAAAATATTTATTTATTTATTTATTTTTAGAGAGGGGGAAGGGAGGGAGAAAGAGAGGAAGAGAAACATCAGTGTGTGGTTGCCTCTCACATGGCTCCCACTGGGGACCTGGCCTGCAACCCAGGAATGTGCCCAGACTGGGAATCAAACCAGCAACCCCTTGCTTTGCAGGTCCTCACTCAATCCACCAAACCACACCAGCCAGGACTCCTTTTTCATTTTTTTAATGTCTCATCAAAACATAAAGTATACATGCAGGGATAAAATGCCCCTCACAACCCTTTGTTTGGTATATTTATTGGCTTCATCACTTTCTTGCTGTGTGACTTAATTACTTTGAGTCTCAGTTTCCTCATCTATAAAATGAGGGAAATAATTTTACCCACATTACAAGCTTGCCAGGAGAATTAAGTGCAATGATGGAGATCTATCTATCTATCTATCTATCTATCTATCTATCTATCTATATCTATCTATCTATCTATCTATCTATCATCTATCTATCATCTATTATCTCCAAGCATGGTGTCAGGTTATAACACATAGCCAGGGCTCTGTAAATCAGTAAATTGTGGCTATAAGATTAGTGAAGGAATCAAACAAGGGGTTGTGGAAGTTTCTTCTCATGTGCTTCCTTGTGGTTGTCAGTTTAGGAAAAATGTCATGAAACAGCATACATGTTGAAAGTGAAAACTAATGCAAAAGGATCTATTTGTAAACCCATAAAAATATACAGGTAGGGATCTATTTGTGCCTTATAATTGTGAGTACATGAAACAGTTTATTCTTGTGCTATTATTTATTAATTATTGTATTATTTATTTGCATTACAATTATATATTATATATAATTCTGTATATATTTGTGTAGGGCAAAAGTAGGTTTGTGGTATGTTGTTCATATGGAAAATAATACATTGGTAGATGGCAACTAAATGGTGTTTGTAGCATTTTTATCATACAATAGATTCCATCCATTCACTATACTTTTGTGAGTTGTCCTACATGCAAGTATGTTTTTAATGTTGTCTGTCTTCTGTGCTATTCCTGTAAGTTTGCTATTAAAATGCATTAAGCTATAAAAAAGAATAATACAAGAATAAACTCTGTGTTTTGCATACTCACAACTGTAAACCTACTTTTGCCCCACTTTGTATTAACTTCTGTGCAGCTTATACTGGCAGATCTTCAACATTTCAGAATTAACAGCTGGTATTTAGTGGATAGAAGATAGGTTTTGCTGTCATTTTAGATGTCCAAAATGGAAAAATGTGGGGAAATGTTTAAAAATTAAATGCTTTGTCTGATTTGAGCTGCTGATTTAGGTAGGACTGGACATTAGAGGGGCTATATACATAAATACTTTTTAAAAATCTTCAATAAAGTTTAATCCCTGTCTCTTTTATGGCTACCCAGAGTAGAGTAAATGTTTTTGCTGTTGTTGCTATTATACTTGAACCTTGCCTCATCCTATTGCAGGAGTGGTACCTTGAAACCATCTAGCAATAGTCTAAGAAGCAGTCCCTTCTTTCTTGTCTGCATCACAGTCATGGTAGATGGAAGGAGGGAATCTTGCTGTTCATCTGATCTTCACAGATCCAAATGGAACTAACCAGCTAATTTCTGGACCAAAATAGGTACAAAGAAAGTTTAGTTTCATACCATATTAAACAAGCTAGTGAGGCTTGCACAAAGTAGCAGTAAAATAAGTATCATCATATACAGCAAAATATACAAATTTGCATTAACTTTTAACTAGTCCCAGAGTGTTTTGCAGATAGGAAAGGGGAATTTAAAAAAAATATTTTATTTTTATTATTTATTTTTAGAGAGAGGAAAAGGAGGGAGAAACATCAATGTGTGGTTGCCTTTCATGTGGCCCCCACTGGGGACCTGGCCCACAACCCAGGCATGTACCCTGACTGGGAATTGAACCTGCGACACTTCAGTTCGCAGCCCACACTCAATCCACTGAGCTATACCAGCCAGGGCCGGAAATTGTTTTTTTATTTTGTATGTATAAATTATAGTCCTTGGCAAACAGCCTGTACTGTAACTTATTTTTCCTTGTTCTTACATTTCTAACACTGATGGGTTTTCCTTAGCTGTTTTCCAGTTGGGCACAAGTGACCTTGGCTTTTTTCCACATCTTCATTTCTAAATTTAATTTTATGCTCCTCATTTCCACTAACATATGAAAGACTAACAATGGCTGATATTGTTGTGCACCCTCCAAATAATATTCCTATTTTAACAGGGGACCAGTCTTAAGTGCATTGAAGAAAGGTCTGGGGTGGAATTTTCAGTAGCATTCAGTTTGAGGCTTGAAAGGGTGTGGTGCAGTGGAAAGTGTTCATGGTTATATATAATCTTCCAAATGCTCTGCAGTCATAATCCTTAGGCGTTGCCTTCTCTACTAGTCCCTAGAGACCTCTTCCAACTCCTTCCTGTGTAGTTACTAGTGGTAGAAAGTAGGCTTGCAGTGAGAAGAACAGTGTCTGTGGGTAAACTCTAGTTTTCTAAAAAAGGAACTGTGTGTAGTCTAGGCAACTTCCTTCAAGCAGACAAAATGACTCTTGTTGATGCATGTTTTAATTTTCCATCAGTTTATTGTTTTCATATTTAGTCAGGTACTGATACAAGTGAATAATGCTAGTGTTGCCACACATAAGCAGTCAATTAACCTGAATAGGGAGCAGCATAAAAAAGAGAGGGAGGTTTTTATCACACCTTTTGCTCTCATGCCTTATTCTGCTGATATTTACCTTCGCTTATTATTTTAGGCTCTACCCATGTTCACCACACTTATCCAACATATGCATTCATATACACACACATATTCACATCCCTGTGAGAAATTATGAACTAAAAACAAATGAATTTTTTTGCCTTGTTAGTCTTTTGGTATACCTATCATTAACTCTTTCTTGTTATCATTGTCAAGGGAGAGTCAATAAGTGTGGAATCCCCTGGGATACTAGATACTCTTACCAGAGTGAATTGGATCTTCTTCACCTAGGCTTTGTCCATCAATTTATTCCTGGAAAACTTTGAAATATACAGTAGCATTGAGAAACACATTTAGATTGTAATGTAATTTACTTTAGTAATATTAGCATTAGCCCTTTACTAAAAGTATATTAGTGTATCATTTTTAGATGTGAAAACATTCTTCAATCATTTTAAGTTTCAATACAAAACATTTATTGATTAAATGAATAGGACTTCTAGCTAAGATGGAGGCATAGGTAAATATAGTTTGTCTCCTTGCACAACCAAAAGAAGGACAACAGCAAATTTAAAAACAAAAATCAACCATATTTGCCAGAAAATCAAACTATATGGAAATCTGACAACCAAGAAGTTAAAGAAGAAGCCTTGGCTGGAGTGGCTCAGTGGACTGAGTGTCGGCTTGTGAACTGAAAGGTTGCTGGTTTGATTTCCAGTCAGGGCACATACAGAGCACATGCTGAGGTTGCAGGCTAGGTCCCTGGTTGGGTATGTGTGAGAAGCAACAGATTGTTGTATCTCTTGCACATAGAGGTTTCTCTCCCTCTCTTTCACTCTCTCTTCTCATTTCTCTAAAAATAAATAAAATAAAATAAAATAAAATAAAATAAATAGGTGATAAAAACTATAAAATTTCACTTTAAAGAAAAAGAATTTTAAAAAGAAGCATTCATTCAGACTGGTAGGAAGAGCAGAGATGGGCAGCTGGGGCAGTGAGGAGGTATGGCAAGGCAGTGGATGGAAAACTAGATAGACAAGGTGTGGTGGCTGGCAATCTCACATTTGCATGTGTATAAACCTGGAGGAACAACTGGGGAGCAAGACAGACCATGCAACCGGGGGTCCCAGTGCAGGGAAAGAAAGCCTCAAAACTTCTGGCTATAAAAACCTGTGGGGGTTCTGATAGTGGAAGAGACTCCCACCCTCACAGGAGAGCTTGTTGGAGAGCCACAGGATCCTGGAACATACACAAACTCACTCACCAGGGAATCAGCACCAGAGAGGCCCAATTTGCTTGTGGGTAGTAGAGGAAGTGACCAAAAGCCAGTTGAGATCCAAGCAAGTGTCATTGTTCCCTCTCTGACCCCTTCCCCACATACAGCATCACAACCCAGCAATGAGAGTTGCCCCACCCTGGCGAATACCTAAAGCTCCTCCTCTTACAATAAAACAGGTGTGCTGAGAAAAAGAAATATGGCCCAAATGAAATAATAGGTCAAAGATCCCAAAATAGAACTAAGCAATGAAGAGATAGCCAACCTATCAGATGCAGAGTTTAAAACACTGGTAATCAAGATGCTCACAGAAATGGTTAAGTATGCTCATGAAATAGAGGACAACGTGAAGGCTATGAAAAGTGAAATAAAGCAAAATATACAGGGAACCAATAATGAAGGGAAGGAAATTGGGACTCATATCAACAATTTGGAGCAAAAGGAAGAAATAACATTCAACAAGATCAGAATGAAGAAACCAGTATTCAAAAAAGTGAGGACAGGCTTTGAACTTTCAGGTCAACTTTTAAACGTTTGAACGTCTGAATCATAGCAATGCCAGAAGGATAAGAGGAAGAGCAGGAAATTGAAAACTTATTTGAAAAAAAAATGAAGGAGAACTTCCCCAATCTGGCAAAGGAAATAGATTTCCAGCAAGTCCAGGAAGCTCAGAGAGTTCCAAAGAAGTTGGACTCATGGAAACACACACCAAGGCACATCATAATTACATTACCCAAGATTAAAGAGAAGGAGAGAATCTTAAAAGCAGCAAGAGAAAAGGAGACAGTTACCTACAATGGAGTTCCCTTAAGATTGTCAGCTAATTTCTTAAAAGAAATCTTACAGGCAAGAAAGGGCTGGAAAGAAGTGTTCAAAGTCATGAAAGGCAAGGACGTATATCCAAGATTACTCTATCCAGCAAAGCTATCATTTAGAATGGAAGGGCAGGTAAAGTGCTTCCCAGGGAAGGTAAAGTTAAAGAAGTTCATTACTACCAAGCCCTTATTATATGAAATGTTAAAGGGACTTATCTAAGAAAAAGAAGATCACAAGTCTGAACAGTAATGACAATAGACTCACAAGTATCAACAACTGAACCTAAAAACAAAAAGAAAAACTCAGCAAACACCTAGAACAGGAACAGAATCACAGAAATAGAGATCACATGGAGGGTTATCAGCAGGGAGGGGGAGGGAGAGAGTGGGGGTAGGTACAGGGAATAAGAAGCATAATTGGTAGGTACCGGATAGACAGGGGGAGGTTGAGAATATTATATGAAATGGAGAAACCAAAGAACTTGTATGCACAACCCATGGATATAAATTAAGTTGGGAGAATGCTGGTGGGGGGGTGCAGGGTGGAGGGAAATAAAGGGGAGAAAAAATTGGATAACTGTAATAGTATAATCAATAAAATATACTTAAAATAAATAAGTCAATGAATGAATAGCAGAGCTGGTGATTCCAGAGTAGACAGACTTCTATAGGCTCACACTTACATATATTATTTACATAGATGCTCTCTCATTTGAAAAATGGATGCTATGTATTTTAATTCTAGAGATGGATTTTAGATCTTCAAGAATATGTAAACCAAAAAAAGAAAAAATGTTGTCTAGACATGACTCCCAAAAAACAGGCATATTAGGAATGGAGCAATGGCTCTACTTAAGGGGAAGACATCCTTCAAAATATTGCACCCTCTCATGTCCCACATGAGAACATACATTTTTTCCCATCACAACATTTAGGGGGGAAATACAAACACAGACATTTTGGAACAAAATTATTTTTTTAAAGATTTTATTTATTTATTTTTATAGAGAAAAGGGAGGGAGAAAGAGAGGAAGAGAAACATCACTGTGTGGTTGCCTCTCGTATGCCCTCTATGGGGGCCTGGCTCCACAACCCAGACATGTGCCCTGGTCTGGGAATTGAACCATCGACCTTTTGGTTCACAGGCTGGTGCTCAGTCCACTGAGCCACACCAACCAGAGCTGGAACAAAATGTTTTTAGTAGGTGAATTTCCATATAGAAAGTGGGCATCTGGTTACCTATAGGTATATGTATCTACATCATTGGCTGGCAAATTAATAGATTGTGCCTGTACTTGAGAATACTTCTAGTTTCAAATGCACATATGTGAGACTAGAAGAAGTTTCAATGTATTTTAATACATTAAATGTGTTTTTAAATTAATAAATTATATTTAAAACAACAACTGATTGGTATCTTCACTAAGGACAGTGGCATATAAGAATGATGGTTGAGACTGGCAAAGTGAAAATGTATTTATTTAATACTTTGTTGCTGAAGTTGAGTAGTATCAGGAAGGTCAGCAGTCATATCTGGAAAAATCACTTAAGGCTAGGAAGAATCTCTAAGCTCAGGCAGGCAGAGGTTGAAATCCATGAAAATGAGCTGAGGGGGTTAAGGTCAAGCAGCAGAAACCAGAAACAGGGGCTGGGATCAAAAGGCAGATCTGGGTGCAAAGTTTGGGCAATGTGGAGTTAAGACCATAGGTGGTTGGGACTCAGTGGGTGATAATGGAGAGGACAAGGAGCAGAGAGAAAGGCATAGCTGACAGTGCCCTTACTGAGCACAATGAATAAACTTTACAGATGAAAAAATGTCAAAAAGGCTCCACTTCCTTTTTTGACTTTTAAGGACATTCTGTAGGTGATGGGCATTAACTGTAACCCATGCATATGAGTTTCCTGTAACTGGGCTAAGAGTATTGATATGTTCATGTCAGAAGAGTGGGCCTGAGCAGGCACTGTGCATTTCCTGGTGGGCCCTGCATTCTCAGCTTGGCTCTCATTTCCCATTACTGCTTTGCTCTGACTCACTGATGGCCTGCCACATGTCATTAGGCAGCTCAGCTGCTGCTTTCATTTCTCCCAAAGGCATGCAGAGGTTTTGGGTCTTGGCTTTCACATTTTTTTCTTCTAAGAGCTAAAGTAAATGGTCTTTTGATAGGCGGGTTTGTTGAGTTTGATGTCTTACGGGTTCAATTTCCTTTCTCATAGGTATTTGATCCTGATGACTTTTATTCAGGGGTCAATTTCTCCAAGGTTCTGAGCACTCTTTTAGCTGTCAGCAAAGCAACAGAAGGTAAGCAGGGTTTGTGAATAATGAGTTCTGGGTGACATGTTTGGTTCCACATGTTTTTGATTACCTAAGAGCCAGCTATAGCTAGGATTGTTTGCTACAAAGTTCTCCCCTCCCTACAAATAAACTCCATCAAGTGATGTAATTTATGTAATTTTTCATAGTTTAAGATCTATTTTTTTATTTTAATCTATTGTATTGTTTTCATCACCATCATGATTTAGGATTTAAACATACTTATCACAGATGACATTCTAATGCTCTTAATATAATGATAAGAACCAAGAAACTGTTTCAATGAAAGCTGTTGAATAGGCAGCTGAGTGTAACAAGACAGAAAATAAAAAGAAAAAGGCCAGTTCCCTTTTTCATAAAGTTTATAGACTATACATGTTACTTCCCTTTCTGCACTAGAGACATTTTTCTCATAGTTTGCTGTATATCTTTGTCCATGTAAAGGAACTCCCCACGAACCTTGCACTGGAAATGAAACCTCAGGTTTATAGTCAGTAAAAAGAGTATCTTTTATTTAAATATTAATATCCACAACATTGGAGGTGTTAAATATAAATCCTAGTAATTGCAAAGAAAATGATGATTACCTTAGAGGAACAATTTTCAACCTTTTTCATCTCTTGGCACATATAAACTAATTACTAAAATTCTGTGGCATACTCTAATGGCATGGATAACTGTGGTAATTGTGGGAAGGAGGGAGATTGTGTAGGTGGGAGAGTGTAAAAGAGGGATAAATGGCAATGGAAAAAATACAATAAAAATAAACTATTAAAAATAAAATAAAATTTTGTGGCCCAATATAAATATTTTTGCTGATCTGACAAAAATAGGTATAATTTTGATTGATTTACATAAAAAATAGTAATTGCCTACCCCTTTTCTTCCAAAGAGACTTTTTATAAAAATCAGGTGCCTATACTTGTATATAAGGATTTCTGTCCAGTACCAAGAGTTAACCAATCACACGCAACCTGATTATGCGATGTGACCAATAAGATGCAACTCTATTTTTTTAAAAAAAGATTTTATTTATTTACTTTTAGAGAGAGGGGAAAGGGAGAGGACGAGAGAGGGAGAAACATTAATGTGTGAGATACATCAATCGGTTGCCTCTCATACACCCCCTACTGGGGACCTGGCCCACAACCCAGGCATGTGACCTGACTGGGAATCAAACAGGCAACCTTTTGGTTTGCAGGTCGGCACTCAATCCACTGAGCCACACCAGCCAGGGCAAGATGTGACTCTATTATAAGACTTATATATTTATGGTTCAAGACAGGGCATTTACACCAGATGGTTATTATTGTGTCAGCTGTTGTCATTTTTTTATTTGACAGTCTAAGGGAAAAGAGGTCAATGCCCTTGACTAAATAGTCAGGTATTGCATGTTTTTTTCATATTGGTGTTCATGTACAGTTGTCTCCATTTTCCTGCCACCACTTTCCTTGCACCACCCACCCCCACCTCCCACCCTCAATTCTTCCCCATTTGGCTTTGTCCACGGGTCCTTTTTACATGTTCCTTGATGACTGGGGGGAAAGAAGGGTAAGAGTTGTCAAGGTATTGCATGTTTTAAAAATTCTTGTGGCACACTGGCTGAAAATTGCTGGCTTAGGTTAGAACTTCTGTCTTTTTGTGATATAGTATCTTACTTACAACTTGGCAGTAATAATCATAAAGTGCTCTGAGTCATTACCATGGGTCTAGGCTGTCTTACAAGCCTTAGGTAGTCTCATTAAATCTTTGAAACAGCCTTGGGTTTAAATATTATTATTAGGCTTATATTACAGATAAGGAAAGTCAGGTCCACACTTGCCCATCTAGAAAGTAAATGACAGAGCTGGGATTCAGACCCACATCTGACTGACTCCAGTGCCCTTATGCCCAAGCATAGGTCTTGCTGCTCCAGTCATTAGAAAGTCAACAGAGTGTGTGCCCAGCACTGCCAGGTGCTACAAAGGAAATGTAAGATATGGTCCCTGCCTTTGAGAAAATTACCATCTATTTAGGGAGATTCAACTTACCCATGTGAAACAATTAGAGAAGAAAAACAGACAATATAATCAAGTGTCAAATAGGATGGAGCATCTAGGAAGCTATCAAGTAATTATAGTTTTAGTCAAAAGAGCTGTTTATAATAGCAATAAATGTAAAAATACTTCTTTGAAATTGTTCTTTTGCTATTCAGAAAAAATGCTTTTGAGCTATTGCAATGCATAGAGCAGAAAGCACAGCTAATTCAAGTAACTATATTTAACATACATGACAACTCTCCATTTCTGGGCAGGGAGAACCGTATAATTCTAACATTATACCATACAAATTATATGTTCTTTTGCCAAACTCTCTTAACAAGTTTTACAGTCTCTTATAAAATACAAGGAGGTGAAAGTTAAAACCCATAGCATCAAGGAAACTACTTGGATACTGAGTTTGTCACCTAGGGAATGTTTGGGCTTTAGACTTTTGCAGTTTATATCTTTTAAAAATAAATGGAGAGGAAAAGAACCTTCGTTTGAGTTTGTCAAGAAGCCAGCTCCTCTCTTCAGTACACTCTTAGCATACTGAGAACATCCAGCTCAGCCCTGGTATGATCAAATTTCACAAGGTTTCAAGGAAGAGAGGACTCTTGGGTTTGATTTAAAAAATTATTCTAGTGTTAAGATTGAATCTTTCCCAGACACACTCAGTCTCTCATTCTCATCCTTCTCTACCCTACCAGGCAAAGAGATTTTACATGATATATGCCACACATATTATTACATGTGAGGAAGAAAAGAACCACTCAGTTATAGGCTAAAAAACAAAGAAAGAAATTTGAAATATTTCAAAGTAATAAGAGCCACAAACAGCTGTTTGGTACCCAATATAGTTCTGCCTGGGATAACAGTGCATACTGTTGCAACTGGCTCAGGAGGGAAGAGTTGTAGGGAAATGGGTTAAGAGAAAATGTGGTTCTGCCGCTGTTTTTCATTCTACTGGAGAGCAACGGCCAGTAAGGTTAAGATAAAGGAGTTGGCTGCCAAAAAGGGAGGGGGGGATGAAATATACTTGGCACATTCATAATGATAACAGTTAAATTACAGCCAGGTTGCCTTTGATAATATCCCATGAAAGATAATATTATGTTGTAGATGTTTTTCTGACACGAGTGGTTCCCTTTACCATGCCTTTTCCTCTTTTCACAGATCAGTTAACAGAAAGACCATGTGGACGTTCCTCTTCTCTTAGTGCTGCTAATAGTTCTCAGACAAACCCACAGGGAGCAGTTTCTAGCACAACTCCAGGGCTGCAAAGGCAGTCAAAGGCAGTGGTAAGTATAGTCCCCAATTCCCCCTGCCTGTTTTAAAATCCGTGAAATTAGATCAGTTATCTCAGTTGCATTTCCATATGTGGTAAGATAGCCATCCTGTTGTTTGGGGTTTGTCTAGAGAAAACTAATTTTAAACCTAGAACCAATTCAAGCTGGCCTGCTGGAACAACCTTTTTGTTGTTCGGGGTTGAAGAAAATTTAGGAAAATTTGGGTTGAAGCCCAGAATTCTGTCTCTTCTGAAAATTGAGAAAGTTGTTCAACTGAGAATGCTATGCAACTATGTCATTATGACTACTTCCTGATGGCAGTTTGCTGTTATTTCCCCCTATCCTTCAGTTTATTGGAACTAAATAGTGCCTGGCACACAGTAGGCAATCAATATTATTTGCTATTGTCATCGTTATTGCCATTTTTCTCTTTATATTTATATTGGGCTTATGCTAAGCTCCTATATTGGATAGCCCAGTTATCTTTGAATTTGGTCTTACTAGAGCTTTTGTTTGGGAGGGAATATCCCATCTTCTGCTCTTTTGAGACATCATTTCTTGTCAAACCCACCCGCTTGCTTTAAGCCATCATATTATTTCTAAAGCGCTTAACCTTTTGACATCACAGGTTCCTTTGTTTCCACACTGGTTCCACACTGCTTGGACCCACTGAGATTATATGCAAAATCTTCTTTGTATGAACTTATGGGTTTATGTATTTTGGGTAAAGTTCAGTTGTGCTCATCAGCTTCTCAAAGGGGCTTGTGACAGATTAAGAACTCCTGAGTTAGTAACTATGGGGTATTTGATCTTTATATATGACTAAGTCTTAGGCAATTTAGGATATTCTTAGTAATTGGAATGTGGGAGGCAGATTTTATGAGAGTAGGTTAGTACCTAATCTTGGCCATATAATTACATAAGATAAGCTTATGTGTTGGGTAGAGGCAGAATGAAATAGTTTATCACTCTATTTTGTTTCCTGGATCATTTAAATAAGTATCTTTAGACAATTGGTAGGGAGAGAGGGAAATAAAAATTATGACTCCCTCCAAAATACAGTCTCACAAATACCAAAGTTTGCATAGTTTCCAGAGATTTATTAATCCCTCCTCCCTGAGGCTTATCCGTGTTAAGCTCACTCCTAAATTAAAAAAAAACCCTCAAGATTGATATAGACCTGGGGTTTTATCCTAGGTCACCCCACTTAATTTGCCTAAATTCATATAATTTCTGCTGCTGCTTCATTTGGATGAATGCCTCATCTGGCATGGCTTTTGTTTCTCTAGGAAATGACGGAAAATGGAAGTCACCAGTTGATTGTAAAGGCAAGATTTAACTTTAAGCAGACCAATGAAGATGAACTGTCAGTCTGTAAAGGCGACATCATTTACGTCACTAGAGTTGAAGAAGGAGGCTGGTGGGAAGGCACATTAAATGGGAGAACAGGCTGGTTCCCTAGTAATTATGTCAGAGAAATTAAATCCAGTGGTAAGTGAATCTTTTGAAAGCCTTTTTGAATGTGACTCTTGTACTTTCTTGGTATTCTACTGAAAATCTTGTAGTTTTAATCAGTTACCAGAAACTGTTTGTACTTGTATGTGTATGCCAAAAAATAAGACTAGAACAGATCTGGGAAAAATCTGTGATTAGATATTTTGAAATGAAGTTGTATTTATATTACATCCAGGCAGCAAAAAACTAAAAGAGCAAAATAATTCAAAGCTCAGACAGCTGTTCCACCTTAACTATGTCTCTTCTGTATACTAATTCTAGCCCATGTAACATAGTATATCGTCATTTCTGCTAGTCTAAAAATCACCGTGGCAGAATACAATAATAAGAGAACCCATGTGCTAACTTCCTTTTTTTAGCCATAAGCTCTTTAAGCCGACTTAAGTCTTAATGCCTCAGAGATGTTTTTGAGAAATAGCAATCATAGGACTACAGGAAGTTGTCTGGCCACTTTGATTCTGGAAAAGATTGCCCTTAACTCATTGCATACTGCTAACTGTTTCTCTGTTTTCATTACAATATCTAGAGAATGAAATGTAATTGCTGTTTAGCAGTTTTTTAGAACTTTCTTGGATAAATTACTTACTTTTTATTATTCAAGAAAGTAGGCCCTGCCTATATTACCAAACCCCCCTCCCCTGATATATTGAAATATGTCATGACACAGATAAAATTGTGTTCAGTTATTCACATTATTATATCTCTTCACTTTTCTTTTTTAAGTTTTTTATTATTATTATTTTATTTTAGTTGTTGTTCAAGTACAGTTTTCTGTCTTTTACTCC
>PVKM010012493.1:0-31594 GCA_004027735.1 Carollia perspicillata | reverse complement strand
TTTGTCTAAATTCCCATAACCCCCCCACCCAAACATTTATCTATCAATAAAATAAGAAGCAGTTGGTTTTGGAGCAATGACAACTTACAGCATTACTTTAGTATCCATAATGATGAACAAGATAAATCAGGAAATGTCTATATTTGTTACACTTTTTACTTGAGAAGGCAGAGAAATATGTCATGTGTTTTTAGAAATATTGTCATCAAAAATAATTAAAATAGAAAGAAAACTTCACTGCCTTTAAAGAATGTTTGTTTATATGGAACATAAACTTAAGTGGAATATCTCAATTCCTAATAAGGTGCTTGTACACCAAAAAGTTTCAGTATAGCTAAAAAATTTGCATTCACTCATTCAACATTTACTGATTGTTTAGCTCTGTGTCAGGAATAGTGTTAAGCAATGGATGTACGGCAGTGAACAAAAAATGACATGAGTCTTGTCCTCATGGGCTTGTAGGATAGCTTTTGTTTTTATATTGCCTATATTGGTATGAATACTTACTCTAGAAATACTTTATTTTTAAATATATCTTTGATGTGGTAAGAGTATAGTTAGGCTGGTATTAAAAAACTTTAACCCCACAACTAATTTGTTAATGAGAGATGGCATGAACCATGAAACATAAGCGTACAGTTAACTGGAGGACAAGGGAAACCACTTCAGTTTACATTAGAAGTGCACACCATTTATGTCTCACAGTTTTGTCTTTTATAATTATTTTACATTAAAATACTGAGATTCAATTTTTTTCAATAAATAATGCTGGATCAACTGGACAACCATATGAAACAACGAATCTTGAACCTTACACCCCACACTATGTACAAAAATCAATTGCAGATGAATTATA
Source organism: Carollia perspicillata (assembly GCA_004027735.1). Lineage (NCBI taxonomy): Eukaryota > Metazoa > Chordata > Mammalia > Chiroptera > Phyllostomidae > Carollia > Carollia perspicillata. The sequence goes on along the minus strand of PVKM010012493.1, from coordinate 30,738 downwards.
AACCTAAGTGTGAATGGTAAAACAATGAAACTTTTAGAAGAAAACATAGAAAAATATTTTTATAATTTTAGAGGCAGGCAAAGACTTCTTAAACAGGATATTAAAAAGAACCATAAAGGGAAAGTATGATAAATTGGATTTCATTAAAATTACTAAATTCTGTTCATTAAAAGTCACCACTAACAGTGAACAGACAAGCCATAGAGAGGGGCATATTTGTAATGCATATATTTAACAAAGGACCCATTCAGAATATACAAAGAACTTACAGATCAGTAAGACGTCAACAATCCAATAGAAAAAAATGGCAAAAAAACCTGAACAGGTTATTCACAAAAGAGAATATTCAAATGTACAATAAATATGTAAAACAGAGTTCAATTTTATAAGTCATCAAGAAAAAGCAGATTAAAACCACAGTGTAAAACTATCATACAGTCTTGCCTCTGGAATGGTTGAAGAGGAAGAGACTGATAGCACCAAATGACGACAAGGACGTAGAGCAACAAGAATTCTTCTAAACTGCTGACTGAAGTATAAGCTAGCGCTCCTGCTTTGGAAAACTGCTTCACAGTATCCATTAAAACTAATCGCATACATACCACCCCCTGACTCAGCAACTCGACTTGTAAGTAAACACCTCAACAGAAATGTTGAGTCTGTGTTTACCAAAAGACATGAGTAAAACTCAATCAACTCATATGTGCATCAACGCAATGTATAAATTAAGGTTTATTTGTGTAATGGCAAACTATATAGCAAAGGGAATGGATAAACCACAACTACATGTAACAACTACAAGATAAACTTTACACACAAAATATTAAATGGAAAAATGCAGAATCGAAAAGTTGATATTGCATGGTTTCAGGTATACAAAGTTCAAAATCAGGCCAAATTTATTTGTGGTATTAGAAGTCATGACAGTGGTTATGCTTGAAGAGGGAGAAGGGTAATTAATGACTGTAAAGAAGTGAACTGGGGGGTCCTCTTTTGAGGTACTTACTGGTCAAGTTTTCATTCTTGATCTAGTGTTAAAGAGGTGTATACAATTTGTGAAAAATCAGCAATGATACACCTATGATTTGCCTGAATTTATGTTATATTTCAATAAAATATTTATTTGAAAAGTTTTATGAGACACAAATTTATTTTGCAAAATTCAAATTCTCTCTCAAAATAATTTTCTTAAAGCAAATACTTGAGGCCCTGGCCTTGTAGCTCAAGTGCTCAGAGCATCAACCCAGATATGCTAAGGTTGCTGGTTCAGTTTCTGGTCAGGGCACATATAACAATCAACCAACCAATGCATAAATAAGTGCAAAAACAAACAGATTTCTCTCTCTTCCTAAAATCAATCAATAAAAATATTTTAAAAAATAAATCAAATACTTAAAACAGGACCTAATTCTGGGTGGGGGGAAGAAGAATTATAAGATAATTTTTATGACATAAGGTTTTAATAGGAAAAAGAAAATGGTATAGTTGATTCATATCTAGTCTAGTGAGAACCACATATATGGGTTTCTCTACAAAGCTATCTAAGGCTTTGACTAAATATTCCCAGATTTTTAAAGGGCTCTTCATATGACAAGGTTATCTGATCCTTCACTAGCCTTGTAATTCTCTTATGTGCTCTCCAATTTGTGTGCATCCATGTCAAGTAATATTTGAGACATAATTCGCAGTGGTCAAACCCAAATATCACACTTTCATTAATGCAATTTAAGAATTCTGAGCACAATGTTGGTACATTTGGAGGTTAACTAAAACTACTAGACCTTTTTCATATTATGTCAGATTTCCTATAGCCTGTTATTTTTTTAAATTTAATTTTAAGGAGTTAAATATAGCACTTAATATCTTCCTTGCTAAATTTCACGATATTGGCTTTGGGTTATCATTCAAGCGTACTGAGAGCACTTTGATTCTGTGTTCTGTCTTCTTAGGTAACTCTCCCAGCTTTATGTAATCTAGCATATCATTCATATTCTATATATTTATCCGAGTCATTGTTTAATAAATTTGTTAATCCCAAACTGTCAAATACAGACATCTAGAGGGTGCTGCCAGGGCCTTGATTTAGAGCAGCATTTCACAAAGCCTGTTTCATGTAATACAACCCAAGATGAGTGAGGAAAGTGTTCTGTGATGACTTAGGGAAATGTTGGGCTACTGCAGACTTGCTTAGCTCTTACACTTCAAATACATAGTGAGTCTCTAAGAGGGAACTAGAGTGTAAAGTGTTTCCCAAACTTACCTTACTTGGAACCTTAAAAAATTTTTTCTCATCTTGAGAAATCAGTATTCCTGGAAAAGCACTTTGAAAAACACTGCTCCAGGGTAATAATAGTATGTTAACCAACATTTTCTGGGTAAGAGATTATCTTATTAGCTTCAAGCTCACGTAATTGCACTATTATCCAACCTACTTAAACCTCTTCATACTGTCTAAATGATTATCAAGATATTGTCAAACGCAGCAATAATATATTTTACCAGTCTAACTTATCAAAAGTGAAACAGGACCAGGTAAAGAGGATTTAGTATTAAGATTAGTAAGCCATGGATACTCAATTTACTGTGAGAATTATTCTCAATAAGAAGCTATGAAAATGAGAGGTATATGGTATTTTTATAGTTTCCCATTAAACTGGCTACATTTAAAAACAAATTTTGGTGATTAAAAACTCATTTTTAGTTGCCTGGAAAACTCAGTTATAAAGGACACCTCATTTTCCAGTGATATTTAGTGAAATATTTCTGCTTGTTAAGAATGAGTTATAAAAATTATCACTAAATACTATATATTATATAGAGTCTTATAAAATGATTTTTAAATGTCAGAAGTTTGCATAGTCAAGGGAATTGTACATATTCATCTGAAGTCCATTTGAAAGGCTGTGTTTAACAAATACAGTTTCACAGATAAGCAAACAGATACATATAAGTATATCAAAGTCCTTCATCATTTAGTGACTTAATTTCAGAACTGGGGGTAGGAGGATGGCTTTACTTGTAAAAAGTTTACACACACTCATCATGTTCAAATAGCATGTTGAAAATTGATTGAGGCAGTACACTCACATAACACAGTACCAGTACTGCCAATCCTCCACATTGTCTTTTGGGGCAGTAGGCCTTAAAATATTGTTGAGATAACTGGCTTCCATTAGCAAGCATGTGATTGGCAGGATGATAAAGTCTTTTCACTCACAGGTCAGCTATTTCCTTTTCTTTAGAAGAGGGCAATTCTGATGATCCATCTTTTAGCTACAGTCTCTCATTGAGTCCCAATTCTCTTGCCTTCAGCTTTGATATGGTTCTAACTTTCCTCTTGTATCAGCTCATACTTGTCATCAACTCCTCTATTCAGAACAGCAAATATCAGGAGTTTGACCTCAGGGCAAAGTCCGGGTGGGCAGGTAAAATTTGACCACTGGACCTACTTCCTAATCTTTCATACCCAGCAATTCATGAAGCAGTATCAAATTCAAACTAAAAAACAGAAGCATGACCCCTTATAAGTACTATGAAAAGGGCTCTTTTGCCTTTCTAAGTATACTTGAAAAGAACTGTCAGCCACCCTATTAAGACAGAAATGGATCACAGACTAGAAAAAAAGAAGGAGAAGTGTAGAAATTCAACTGAAATGTAAATAAAAGTGTTAACACCCTCTTTACGTTTGGTGATAAACTACTTTATATAAAGGTGTTAAAATAATATGCTATGAAATATCATTATAAAGTCAGGAACATAACACCATTGAAACTTTAAGGCATCCTTATTTAAATAATCACTGACATCTGATACAAAAAGCTTGTAAGCTTGTATCACTTCATATGAGACTTTAGTTTTCAAGACTAATTTTATTTTTGGTCAATCCCCATACTTGTCCTTTCACCACTTAACTGTTTGTAAAATAATTTGAAAAACAAATATAGGTGAAACATTACTATCCTTTATCAAGTTATTAAATCCAGACCTCTGAAATCAAGTTATGTCACAGTGGTCTAGCAGCTAAAGACAAGAATTAATTGCAACTTTTGTTTTAGAATACAAAAGATTAAGAATAGAGTATGGTTACATTTTAACATTCATAGTCAGGGAAAATGATTTTAAGCCCCTTTTAAAACTAAAAAAAATAACACAAAAAATTAGGTCATCAAAATTTTCTAGCCACTAGTCACTTTCAATGCATATTAACTACTATACTTTATAATTGTGTTTTATATAAAATAGTTTTCCACATAAATCTTTTTTATATTTTATTTTTAGAGAGGGGAAGGGAGGGAGAAAGAGAGGGAGAGAAACATCAATGTGTGCTGGCCTCTCCCATGTCCCCTTCTGGGGCCCTGGCCTATAACCCAGGCAATGTGCCCTAGACTGGGAATTGAACCAGTGACCTGTGGGTTCGCAGGCACTCAATCCACTGAGCCACACCAGCCAGGGCCATTTCTATACAGATCTTTTAACAGTTCTACACATGTTATGGTAGATTTCAGGATTCTAAATATTTCATAATATATATTTTTTTATTCATTTAAAAATCTCTTAAAGAAATTACATTGATGAGGAAAAGTCAATCAGGACTTAATGCCTCTAAGTGCACATACTTGAAAAGTAAATTCAACCAAAAAGACTTGAGATGTTTATTAATATTTATAAGTATGGCTTAATAACAATTCCCTAGTGAGCTATATGCTTGTAAAGAGGCCTTAACTATCAAATGATGATTGTCTTTGAAGGAAGAAAGTACTTGGGATCAGAGTTTTAATCTGCATTAAACCAACCACTTATCTGGACAAATCAAGGAAACAGAATCCTCATCAAAAGTTCATAAATTATGTGGTGCTATTCATAATCCTACAGTGAGATTACAGAGTAGTTAACATCATACAAAGTCACACAAAACTCAGAAAATATCACATATAAATTTATTGTCAAATTTTCTTTTTTTAAATACGTTTTTTTAAAGATTTTATTTTTATTTTTAGAGAGGGAAAGGGAGGGGGAAGGAGAGAGAGAGAAACATCAATGAGTGGTTGCCTCTTGAGGGCTCCGCACTGGGCACCTGGCCCGAAACCCAGGCATGTGCCCTGACGAGGAATGGAACCAACAACCCTTTGGTTCGCAGGCTGGCACTCAATCCACTGGTCCACACCAGCCAGGGCTAAATGTCAAATTTTCTGTGAACGCATTATTTGTATATAATGGGAGCCATCTGCAAGTCACATATTCTTTGGATTAGAGAACATTTCATATTATTGCAACAGGGAAACTTACCCCAGTAAGTGGCCATAACCTAACTGGGAAGTGAATATACAATGAAACCTGTTTCCAACTTGCAAGAGGACTCAGTTTTCTATATTAGATCATCTTGTTCAGGGTAATAAGATTGTAACAGAGAGAATACCTTCTAAAGAAATGAATCTATGTTCAATAGAAATAACATTCTGGTAAACTGGAGTGGAAATTCAGAGTCTACCTTCTTCATTTTCTACTACTTCCCCCATTTAGTGAGGCTAATTATCCAGAGACCTAGGTCATTCATAAGTGTTCCTTGTTTGGCATCACATGTACATGAACATTGCTTGCCAACAAAAATAAACATGAATAAATTTTATATGTTCAGTGTTTTACAAACACAATTGAGAGACAGGAATGGCTTTTTCAGTTTCCTTCTAAACCAGACTTGAAGCTATATACAATTTATTTCTACATGACTCACTGTCTTATAAACATTCCTAACAAGCCCTGGCTGGTGTGGCTCAGCAGGCTGAGCACCAGACTGCGAAGCAAAGGGTTGCTGGTTCGATTCCCAGTCAGGGCACATGCCTGGGTTGTGGGCCGGGTCCAAGGTTGGTGGCTTGTGAGAGGCAACTGTCAATGCATCTCACACATCGATGTTTCTCTCCCTCTTTCTCCCTTCCCATCTCTCTAAAAATAAGGAAATACCTTAAAATTAAATAAATAAATAAATAAATAAATAAATAAATAAATAAATAAATAAATACAACTATTCCTAACCAGATCGTGGGTGTTTTGCTTGTCTAAAGGATTTTAAAGCTTTATAAGGATGAAACTATTTCTTATATTACCTTTCTATTTCAACCATACCTCCCCTCTCTAAATAATCAGTACATGGTAGTTCATAAATACCTGCTGAACACTGGTTTGGAATTAGAGCAAAAAGAGATCTACTCTCAAACATTTCCTGAGTTCAGAGCTCCTTAACTGCTCAAATGGGCCCTCCTCTAAACATCACTGTGGTAAAGTCTATTCATATCAGTGGTGGAGCCTCATCTCCAGTCATCTCCATTCCCCAAAGGGGATGGGACCGTAAATAGACTGATAGCACAGTGTCTTTGTTTTAATTCCATCTCCATTCGGTTCTTCTTGCCAAGGGCAGCAGTCACTCCTGTTGTCATTCTAGCACTCCCGAGCCCTGTCACTTGGATCCACCCCTCCTCCACACTCTTGTGCCTCCCAGCTTTATTAAACTCCTTAATCCTAGGATTAAGAAAGAGAAAGAAAAAGGAGGAGGGGAAAGAAAGAAGAAAGGAATAAGAAGAAAAAATATGGGGGAGATGGAAAAAAGGTAACAGGAGGAAAATACTAAAATGACAGTAGGGAGAGGTGTTAAAGAGTAGTAAAATAAATAGGAGAGATTTAAAAATTATCATTTGTCACTACACTATGAATTATGTACTAGAAAAGAATTATAAAATGTATAATTACCTTTTTAGTTTTATCCTTTCTGGAGGCATACAGAAAATTTATGAAAACAGCATTCTTTACCACTGACAAAACTGTAAGCAACATGCTCCTTTGTAGTTTGCAATAATTTACATTTACGTAACTTGGGTTCTGACACTAATATTCTACACCACCAATTTTCATACATGACCATGAAATCATTAAGAAAAAACTTAAAATTCAAGGGTCATTAAAGCAAAATAGAAAGCAAACTATTTAGTCATGTGCCTAGCAGGTCATAATTACATTAAATATTCACCAATGAGAATGCTCCTTGAAGCTGAGGCACTGAATGAATTTTCAGAAAGAAGGGCCAAATATGTAGTTATCAAAGAGGCACTTTTCTCAAGACAGATTGTTTCGAGGCAAACAAGCATTCCTGTAGCATTAAAAAAAAAAGGCAAGGGGTAGAGGGCAATAACTGAGAAGTGCATTACTACATCTTACTTGTCTGAGGTCAATGAATGCTAGCTGCAGGGTCTCTCCTTGGAATCCGGGCACAGGTTCAGAGCTGGCAAACACTGTTTAAAAAAAAAAAGAAGAAGGAAAACAAGATTGCAAAATATACAAGGGTCTAACCGCTAAATTAATTTCTACTCATTACAAATGTATTATAATATTTACACATAACCATTTCAAATGAAGATTATTTATAACCCTCAATTTCCACTACTGAGAACGTTCTCCACACCCATTACCACAAATATTTTAATAATTTTAAACTTCTAATCTGCCATTTAATCACTATAATCCTTAATTACAATAAATTTAGAATGGTTATCCTACATGAAGTTCAAGGTAGTAATATACTTCAATCAAGAGAAGTTTTCTGACTCCTTTTAGCCTTAGGTGAACAATTATAGAAGCATTTTGAAACTACACCAATTCCATGGCTGTCAGCATATCTCAAAATGTCTGCTTTGTTACAGAATATGCTCTATAAAAATCCTGCCTCTAACTAACAGCAATAACAGGCAGACACGTAAGAAGTCAGCTTTATAGGCAGATAACAGGTAAAATGTTCTAAGTAGCAAAATGGGGATGATGTAAGAATGTTTGTTCAGCTCTTTTAATAATTCTTCTATAAAGGAACCACACTTTTTAAAAAGATTTTATTTATTTATTTAGAGAGAGGGGAAGGGAAGGAGAAAGAGAGGGAGATAAACATCATTGTGTGGTTGCCTCTTGCATGCCCCAAACCGGGGACCTGGCCTGCAACCCAGGCTTGTGCCTTGACTGGGAATCGAACTGGTGACCCTTTGGTTCATAGCCCAAGCTCAATCCACTGAGCTACACCAGCCAGAACCACACTTTGTTAAAAATTAAAAGATATATTAACAAAAGATTAAAAACCTATTTCAAAAGACTTTTTCAACATTGTTTTGTACCTAAAAAATTGTAATACATAGCTTGTTTAGTTAACACGAAGACAAGCCCAATGCTAATACTTTTGAAGACAAAAGACTTGGCTCATAAAAAAGACCCTATTATTTCACACTAAGCTTCTCTGATAAGAATAGGAATGCCTGCGATCATTCTCCCTCCCCATCAATATCCGGGTTTTCTTAGAGAACACTATAGATTTTCCATTTGTGAATTGATCTGAGCCAGTGTTTTAGAAACTATTTAAAATTTCAGTCTATATCATTCTTGGAATAACAAAAATACTTCTTAAGTTTAGTGTATTCTGTGTAAAATATAGTTTAGAAAAGCTCAAAATCAACAATTAAAAATAAAAAATATAGCCCTGGCTGGTATAGCTCAGTGGACTGAGCACGGGCCCGTGGACCAAAGGGTCGCCGGTTTGATGCCCAGTTGGGGCACACGCCTGGGTTGCAGGCCAGGTCCCCGGTTTGGGGCATGCGAGAGGCAACCACACACTGACGCTTCTCTCCCTCTTTCTCCTTCCCTTCCCCTCTCTAAAAATAAATAAATAAAATATTTAAACAAATAAATAAAAATAAAGAATATATAAAGCCTAGCACAGTTCAACTTATGTGTCATTTTTAAGGTATGAAGAATTCAAATGTTTTGTTGCTGTTATTTTTAAGATGATAATAATTTTTGCTCTAAGCATCAAAACTTTTTTTTAATCTTAAGGATTTTTTATTAAATTTTAAAGTACAATATAATACTTCCCCCCTTTTGGGATTATACTAAATGTTACTTGAACTTTTCTTAATTGTCTGGATCACCATTAAATCCACTCTTACACTCATGAATATCAAATCACTGTATTGTATACTTAAACTAATGAATGTCAAGGATACCTCGATTTTTTTAAAGAAAACCTACAGAAAGTTAAAAAAGGAAAAAAACCCTACTGTTTAATTCTTAGAATACATTTCCAGGGCTGCTATGGTATTAAGAACTGTTTTTTATTATTATTATTACATAAACAGCTCAGAATACTGTGTTATTCAAATTGTGTCTGGCTTAAATTTTTTTCTAACTCTTCTGTTGCAGTTTTAACATACATTTTTTCTCCTTGTTCTCTCACTCATCTCTTACTAATATGCTATCTTTAATATTCTTGAGCTGCTAAGTGTCTAAAGAACAAGCAAATACAGGCTGAGCAAGAGCCCCTCCCACATGTAGGGTGAACGGGTTTTACATATGCCTCTGAGTATATAGTATGTGTCTTCTGAGCGTAAATAACCTTTCGATTACTCAGAGGTACACCATTTCCCCCACACCCCCACTTCTTGGTTCTCTGCTAGGTTGTAGTTACACCCATTAGATAGGTGACTACTCACCTTTCTCAGGCCCTCTATTTCCAGAAAACTAAGATTTATTGAGCAAATCTAGACATACTTCTCATTATTTAGTATAATTTACTCACACCACTGTTTTTTTCATACAATGAAAAATGGCATAATCTCACACTGTGGCAACCTCACTACCCCCCATGTCCCAGAAAACTGAGTTGCCTTTCTTTAGTACCATCAAATCTTAATGAAAAAAAAAAGCAACATTATAATAGCCTATTAAAAGGAAAGGTGTTTTTTAATTTTTAAAGATCCTTTCTTAGGACCAGTCACCACATTGTTGGCTTTTCTGGCCACCCTCTTAGGCTACTGTTTGCAAGTAACAGTTAACTATGAATCCCTTCTGGTTTCCACCAACCACGGCTGTAAATGTTAGCTTTGCTTCTACCATCACCACATATACATACACATGCATACAAAAATAAGGACTTTTTATAACCCAGGGAGACTTACTTTATACATGAGGCATAAAAATCAGCTCAATTTCAATTATATTTGCAATTACTAGCCACTTAATCTCCCAAAGTTTTTCTACGCTGAAAATAATCTGTCATTTTTCTTCTCCTTCAGTTCCTGTTTAAGATGGTATAGTTTAAGCCCCATTGCTTGGCATTAAACCAAAGAGCTTAGTGTCAAAATTATAAGTGCCATAAACTTGTGTAGCACTTTAAATTTACAAAGTACTTTCTCACACACTATCGGCTTTGATCATCACAATAATTTATTTTAGTGAACAGGGCATAAATTCTTACAGCTAGAAGAGATATCCTCTTTGAAATACCTCCATCGGCCCTTTCAGGCTCAGTTTAAAAGTTACCCAGTTCTGCCTGGGTTAGTGTGGCTCAGTGGACTGGGCGCCGGCTTGTGAATGAAAAAGTCACCAGTTTGAATCCCAGGCAGGGCACAGGCCTGGGTTGCAGGCCAGGTCCCCAGCTGGGGGCGTGAGAGAGGCAACCAACTGATACATCTCTAGCACATCAGATATTTCCCTCCCTCTCTCTCTCCATTCCCTCCCCTCTCTAAAAAATAAATAAAATCTTAAAAATAAAACGTTATCCAATTCTTCATTTTATAGCGTAGAACAATAAATGTGAGGTGACTTGCCCAGGATCACATAGTTAATTCGGACCTCCTGGCTGATCCAGAATCTGATTAAGTGTTCAGCCTTTTATCTTTTACTTAACTCTCACAAGACCCTAAACCAACCAATATGGGAGTGAAACTCACTAGTTTATAGCTCTCAGGACTTTGTCTCACATTTTTTTTTTTTTTTAGAAATAGGAGGCAATTGAGCAGTCTGATAATCATCTATCTGGCAAAGAAAACATTTGTAATTATATACAATTCAATTTATCAATGGCTTAATTTTTTCCAATGTAGGCAATCAATTATGTTGTTTCCTACCTTCAAAAATATGTTGAGTTTGAATCTGTCTCTGCCGTATTCAAACCATTATCATTTCTTCCTTGGATTACTAAAATACATTTCTGTCTCGTCTCCCTGTTTCTTGTGTGCCACTCTCTGTCCACTTTTCCCAATGTGCCTTATGGAAAATGTAAATGTGATTTGTGTCGCTTCATTGCTTAACATCTTTCAAGGGTTCTCCATCATTTTCACAACAAAGCAAGACAATTAAGATCCTTTATAATCTAGCCTTTGTGTATCTCCCAAGACTCATCTTTTACCACTTCCCTAGGGGCATCTTTTAATCTCCACACCAAAATACCTGCATCTCCTTATATATGTCACAGTCTCTTTCCACATTACCTTTGATACTTCTGCCTGGAACATCCTTCTGCTTCTTCTTTTCCATTGAATAACTCTTACTTATCCTTCCATTCAATCACCATATTCTACAGAAAACTTCCACTACCCTGCAGAGTGGGTTAGGTCTCTCCACTGTGCTCTTACTGCAACTTTCTGTGTGCTGCCTAAATATACCACCCACTTTTTAAAATGATTTTATTTATTTATTTTTTAGACAGAGGTGGAGGGAGAAAGAAAGGGAGAGAAACATCAATGTGTGGTTGCCTCTCATGTGCCCCCCGATCTGGGTGGGACCTGGCCCACGACCCAGGCATCTGCCCTGACTGGGAACTGAACCAGTGACCCTTGGGTTTGCAGGCCAGCACTCAATCCACTGAGCCACACCAGCCAGGACCACACCACCCATTTTCATATCTTGTAATTGTTTATCTATCTGGGTCTTTGTACCAGACCATCAACTCTCCTAAGGTAAGGAATATATGAGGTTTGTCTGGAAAAAGTCCAGCCATTGTTAATATAATGTGAACAGTTTGTACAATATGAGTGTAACCTGGCAGCCAAGGAGAGTGAACTGGAATGCACATGTGTGAACAATGACGACTTCACTATGTAGTCAGTGGGGGCGGGGTGGTAGATGCCATTGAGTGAGCCTGTGTACTGTGTGGCCATCGCATTCAAAATATCTAAACCAGTAGAGCAATGAATCTGCATCAAATTTTGCATTAAGCTTGAACATTCCTCTGAGGAAATTATTCGGATGACTTAGAAGGCTTTAGGGGATGATGCAATGAGTGCAGCGCAAATAAAATTGTGGCACAAACGCTTCAAAGATGGTAGAGGATCTGCTAAAAGTGATCCACACTCTGGAAGGCCTGCAACAAGCAGAACACCTAAGAATGTTCAACGTGTACAGGCTGCAATCAACAAATATCGGCGACTGATAGTGTGAGAACTAGAAGCTGATATGGAGATTCCAAAAACTACTGTGCCCAAGATTTTGATGCAGGATCTCGGCAGGAAACATGCCATGGCAAAATTCACTCCACAGCTTCTGCTGCCAGAGCAGAAGGAACACCATGATGCAGTTGGTCTTCTGAGCACAAATTTAAAAACTGTTTCCAGGCTTTCTAAAATTTTGGGCTTTTTGTTTGTTTCTAAAAAAGCTTATCTAAATTTTTGTGTTTTTTCTCTTAATGCCTCCAACTTGACAATTTCCTTTTTAAAATGAAATTAATTTCATAATATATTCATTTCTTATTTTCTGCTAGAATATGGAACTTAATAAATTATTTCAAGTTTAAAAATACTCTAATAAAAGAAAGACTAGAGAGGGAGGTGTCCGATCTTACTTGGAAGGTCTTTTGGAACAAGAGGGTAAAACTTTGCTATATCACCCTAACTGGGAAGAATAAATTTAGATGAAAATGAAAACAAAAAATAATATATATGTGTGAGCTGTGATTGTAATGATCAAAAAATGTCTTCTAAACTGGCAATCTGTGAAGTTTAAAAGAATAAATAAAGAATATCTGTAGGCAAAAGTATGAGTTATTCATATATATTTATATATAATAAAAATTGTTATATATATATATATATAATAATTTTTGTTTCTATAAAGTAGGAAAATAGGCCCTTCCTGCCCTCAGGAGCTATACTCAGGTGTAAAGGGAAACAAAAATTGCTAAGAGGTCAGACTGTGTACATACTTATCCTGGAATGAAAATATAAACTTTTCCTGCAATTAAAGGCAGAGGGATAAGTCCTTGAACAATTTTATCCTAGGCAGACAGTTATCTTCGCTGTAAAGAATATGTATTATTTGGAAAACAACTACATGGGGTGAAAAGAATCGTCAGGGGGTGGGGGAAGGCAAATAAAGAGTATCCATGGAGTCAAAAAAGATTGAAAGAAAGGGTGAGAAGGCTAAAGTCTCAAGACTCTGCTTGTGGATGACAAAGCAGGATCATATAAAATGAAATAATTTTGTAGCTAAATAAATGACTGAATGTAAATGTCAAATAGTCTTCATACTGAACACATTTCTGAGCATTTCGTTCTTGCTAGATCTTAAGGCTTAAAGCAGCTAGTTAGAACTCAAATTTTGGCTCAGCAAAGAAAGTACCCTGTTTACCAGATGTGCCATTAGAATGGATGACTAAGAGCACCATCTAGTGGTTCTTCTCTTGGTGAAGAACTTATACCTGGAAATCAAGGGTCTAGCCCTTAGATGTATACATTCTGTTACATGTGGTTGGCAGCAGTGGGATGCAAGCCCCTTGGACCAACTGCCCCGCTACATTCACACCCTACTTTTATATAAAGTGGTATCTAGTCCTCTCCCTTTCTTGGAGATAAACATGGGCAAAGTAGCCTCAATCTGGTGTCTTAAATGCCATTAAAAGCAGGAATAAATTCAGATAGCCAAAAATATAATACTAAAAGTAAGCACCCAACTTACTTTTTAAAGAGACATGTAAATATTCTTCTTATATCATCTACATGATTTTCCCTGAATCCTTTCATTTTGGGGCATTGGTCTTCTTCAAGGCTAGCATCAGAGGCCTTCAGGTCACCATCACATACACACACAAAATTTATAAACAGGCTTCATCTTTTTTTTTTGAAGTGGGTTAAGTCTTTATCCAAAAATGAGTAAAGACCAAGGTCTTCACACCTAGAGATTCACCAATTCCTCAATAATTCACTCTTGAAACAGAATCTGGACCTTTTCTAGTGCCTAGAAATTTAGGGTGTTAAACTCTTAGGAGCTGATACCTCATTTAGGTAGGTCTATAGATTGCACAAAAAAGTACATTCCAGCCCTGGCTAGTGTAGCTCAGCGGATTGAGCACGGGCTGTGAACCAAAGGCTCGCAGGTTCGATTCCCAATCAGGGCACATGCCTGGCTTGCAGGCCAGGTCCCCACTGGGGGCCATGTGAGAGGCAACCACACATTGATGTTTCTCTCTCTTTCTCCCTCCCTTCCCCTCTCTAAAAAAATAAATAAAATCTTTAAAAAAAAGTACATTCCAGATGTATTCTGGGCACTTCAAATCTTTCCCATTCCTGAACCTTTGGAAATATTATACATTTTGTTAGTTATATGAAGAATTTCTGAGATACCTTTATAGGGACTTGAGAGGACACTTTGATCTTCTCCTGCACATAGCTGCATTTATAAGGAAGGTACTTTTATTGTGGCCCAGTACTTAACAGGTTTTTAGTGAATATAAAACAAAACACATAGACAGATTTAGGACATCATCTTCATGCCAACCTTTGCAAATGCTCCTCCATCTAGGAAGTGATTTCTGTTGAATTTACACAAAATCTCTAATAGGATCAAAAATTTGACGTGACTTTTGGCGGGGGGCTATATTTGCAATTCCAAAGTATGTGTTTCCCTGATGACAGCCTGACTTCTCCAGCCACAAAGTTATCTATAGCATTATTATGGTTACAGTCAAGTTAACCAAAAGTCTCTACTTCATTCATGTACACACTCTACCTATTATTTTCAACCTCTACAACTTTTTATCTAAATTAGGTCTGCTACTTACTTACATTTTCTCACAGCACCATATACTTTTATAGAATTTAACAATTTAGCATTGTATTTATTACTGCAGTTATTTAGTGACTGCCTCCCCGCTGGGCTTAAACAGAAAAGGTCCTAAACAGCAAGGACATAGTATATATGAAGGAATTAATGTATGATTCTGAAGACCCACACTCTCCTTTGCCTTAAATTTTGCTGTGTCTGTATCTTAGAATAAGGATATATCTTGGAAATTTTGACTCCAAACACCATATTTCAAGGAAAACGTGAAGCCTCCAGATTGCTGAATGGTTTATTCAAAGCCACTTCCCCAAAATATAGGCAGAGTGAGGACTGAAACCATGGTTTCAACTTCCTGGCATGTCTTAAGACTATCTTAAGACTGATTTGAAAGCGCTTAAAAAAAAGTTCTATATAACTGCATATGATTCTATACTCCTGAACTCATACATTTTATCAAGTTTGACCTAGTATGGGTTAAAGAAGAACAATACAAAAAAAAAGATCCAAAGAAAAATGACAAAAAAGGAAGTGGAAATAATCTCATAAAAACATTAAGCTACTATGACTGTTTAGCTAAAAACAGATGAAGTTTATAGGTCATCAATGTGAAAGTTTGTAAGAGACCAGTCATGTCTAGACCAAGAAGTTAAATGGTCTCGAGTTAAAGTGCAGCTGTGTCATCTGGCTCACCAACAAAGGTAGAACTCTAGAAGAGACGAGTGCAGATTATAGAGACTTCCTGATCTGTTAATTTGTTCACTTAGTCAACAAATATCCTATAAGCACAGAATTCTGCAGGGTCCCTACAGTGATAAATTCTATGTTGAATTTATTTTAACTATCTATCCTTGTGGTTAAAACTTCTCCATCCCTTTTTCTTTCTCTCTTCACACCCCACCTTCCTAGGTCTCATCCACTATGGTTGTCTAATTCAAACCATCTTAATCATATCAAATTGTACCTTTACTTATTCACTAACTTTATGTTTTCCTTCCTCCAAATGTCTGGAGTCCTTCCTATTCTTTTCATTACCACTGCCCGAAGTCAAGATATTTTTATCCTTTACATGGAAAAGTTCAACAGTCTTTAAAAAAAACAACTTGTAAATCTTTTTTAAAAAATTATTGATTTTTAGAGAGAGAGGAAAGGAGCGGGGGAAACATCAATTTGTTATTCTACTTATAGATGCAATAACCGGCTGCGTCTTGTGTGTGCCTTGGCCAAGGATTAAACCTGCAACCTTGCAGTATGAGGACAATGCTCTAACCAACTGCGCTACCAGGCAGCTCAGTTCAATAGTCTTTTAACAGGTTTTGCTACTTCTGTATCTCCCTCTTTTTAGTTCAATTTGTACATGATACAGAGTTACCTTCTATGACAAAGATTTCATCATGTCACAGTCCCAATTAAAAAGCTTCAGTGAATCTCTATTGCTTATTAAATAAAGCATTCAGGAGTCTTAACTTTTTTCAGCCATATCTTTCAATATTTTTATAATGCATCTGTAGTCTAGACACAGAAGCCTGTTTGAGGATTCCCTACGCATTCTATCATCACAGTGCTTTTGCCTATGCCATTCCCTCTGCTCAGACTGCCATTCCCTGCGTTAGATGCAGTCTCACTCATCCTTCAAGATCCAGCTCAAATGTTACTGCTATTATAGTCAATCTTCTCAATCCCATGGCATGTGGAATTAATTGCTCCTTCTCTACAAGTACTATAGACTTCTATGAAGAATTTATGTTCCGTTATGGTTATTAACATGTCTGTCTCTTCCCCTACCAAATAGACTGTGAAATCTTTGAAGCCTGACTCATCTTTCATTTTCCAGTCTATTACAGGTAATAGGTTCTCCTTAAATATTGAATTTTCCCATAAATCAGCTAAATTTACATGGAAAGTAATTCAGTTACAGACTGAAATTTTTGCTCAAGCTACTTTAACTCAACAAGCATGTGCGTCACACAGGAAAGGGGCACCAACACATTGTTTGAAAAAACAAGTGAGCACATAGATGGATCAGTGCTAATTCTTTCATCAACAGAAAAAAACAAAACAAAACAAACAACCCCCCCAAAACAAAGCAAACAAAAACTAAAAGCATGTGGCTGAATGATGCGAGGAACTAAATTATTTCCAGCTTTCCATCTCCCCAACTTTGGCTAGAGGTGCTATTTATTTCTATGTATGAACTGACATTCTGAGGCCGGGGAATATATATGTATAATGTTTTTACAAAGTAAGAAGATGGAAAAATAAACATTTTGCCTTCTTTTTTTTAAGATTTTATTTATTTAGTTTTAGAGAGAGGGGAAAGAAGGGAGAAAGAGAGGGAGAGAAACATCAATGTGTGGTTGCCTCTCACATGCCCCCTACTGGGAACCTGGTAGACCTGTGCTTTGACTGGGAATTGAACCAGGGACCCTTTGGTTCACAGGCTGGCACTCAATTCACTGAGCCACACAAGCCAGGGCAAATTCTGCTCTCTGAGCAAACCAAATAAAAAGAAATATAACTCAGAATAAAGGCCACTCTTGATATTTATATTTCATGCTCACCTCTTCTTGCTTAAATTCTTTGACTGAAGCCTTTTTTGAGTTGCCCAGGATCTTTGGTAGTTCATGGTCTCCAGTTCCTGATCCCAGATCTCTGACTTCCTTGGACTGTGACTCTCTTGCTAGCATAAAACTGACTAGCAGGATTTTATGTTAATCCCAAGGAACAGTCACAGACTTTTAAGTAATGGATTCTAAGCCTCTTTTAAGAGAAAGAAATTACTGAGTCAATATGGCTTTATGAAATAGAGCAGTATAAGTTTCTTCTTTGAAAGTCCAATTAGACTGGTATATGAGGAAAAATCAATGGTCATTATTATCCCTATCACCAGTAAGGTATGTGACAAAGTTGTTCATAACTGAACAAAACTATTAGATTCAAATAGGGAATTACCAACTGGCCTAAAAATCTTAAGAATAATGGATCTAAGTCAATATGAAGGGGAGGCCCACTTAATGTTGTGGTTCTCCAATGCTGCTGTGCATCAGAACCACCTGGAGGGCCTAGTCAAAGAGAAATTGATGGGCCCTGTACCCAGAGATCCCAATTCAGCAGGTGGGGTCCAAGAATGTGCATTTCTAACAAGTGATACTGCTGCTGCTCATCTGGGGGCCCTGTTTTGAGGACCACTGATGTACTGTATTTCAGGTTATAGACATTAGGTTTTGTTCAACATTTTGCTAATGACCTTAAATATGTAAAAAGTATGGCCATAAATCTGTAGATGATATTAAATTGTGATATAAAAAGATCTCAATCAGCCTGACTGGTGTAGCTCAGTGGATTGAGTGCAGCCTGTGAACCAAAGGGTCACTGGTTCAATTTCCAGTCAGGACACATGCCTGGGTTGTGGGCTCCCCGCCCTCAAAAAAAGATCTTAATCAGCTAGTTAGGAGATGAATCTTAAAATTTAATAAGGATAATATTAAAACTGTAAAACAAAAAGCAATATACAAATATAGGATAAGAAAAAAACAGAGCTTAACAACAGCAAAAAGGGAAATAGAGATTTTTATAACATTATAGCTTCAATGATTCAAGAGTATACTATGGCAACCATAAAAGATAATAACTGTTTGGGCTTTACTGACAAAGTCCAGAATATAGAATATACGTATTTGATAGTCCCGCTTCATATTATGCTGGTTCCCCCACACCTGAGTGTCTATGTATTCAACTTTGCATATCAGACAATTAGTCAGAAGGTAGTCAAACCAGTTTGCTCAAAGAACTCTGTATCTAAAGTCATATCACTGAGAACAATAAGAGGAATTGTTGCTTTCCGGCCTTCGGAAGATTCAAAAGGCTACATATGAGCAGTTTTCATCCTTGACCATGAGGATTTGCTTTCTTCTGCACAAATCTAAGAGGAGCTGCTACAGCCGTCAGACTGCTCACTACACAGGGCTGCCCAGCTAAGGAGAGGAGCGGGGAAAGGGAGGACGGAAATCTAGCTCACATTTCACTTGAGAAGCCATATGGCTGGGCAAAAGGGTAAACTTTTTCTAATTCATTCAAAGGGGAAAACTCTGGAGGACAATTTCCTTGTAGTGAGGAGCCTTTTTCTAACTTGCACAAAGGCACAATATAGACTCATGGTGACTCCAACCCGAACGCAGAACTAGATCTATCTGTCAAAAGAAGTTTAGGGACAGTGATTCAGCTCAATGTAAGAAATGGGAAGAGCGATGTATTACATGAAAACTTACTTTCTGAAGAGTAGTTAATACCCCCAAACTGGATGTTCAAGAATAGCTGGACAAAACTCGGTAGGGTTATTTAGAGAGGATTTGAAGGTAGATAAAGGAGTGTGTGAGTGAGAAGGGGAGCCGGCAGGTTAGTCCTTTAAGAAAACATAAGCATTTTAAAAGGGGCCTTCAGTAACTCCCCTCAAAGTAACAAAAGGTAGAGGCTGTCCTATGGCAGGGCAGAGAGGCACAGATGTGGTTTTTAATGTGCCTTTTTTAAAGTACTAGCCCCTCACAGAGAGAGGTAAAAGAACAGAAAGAGGATCTAAACACTTAAAGTTGCCTAGCCAAACAGTAATTTCCATTTTTGAACAAAAACTCTGATTGAGAAGACACAACCAAATGCTAATAAACAATTCAAACACCTAATTATTTGAATCCACATTAAGGATACAATAATTCAAAATGCCTCAAGCAATATTTCTGTAAGATATTTATATAAGTAATGTCACACATGGATGATCTCATAGGACAACTTTTAAAGAACTTTAGGAAATCAGTTTTAAACCATTTATAGAATGGAATAACAATTACTTTGAACTTGTAAACATGTAAACAAAAGAATGTTACTTTGTTAATGTTTTTGTAAACACAAAATAAATATTTTGTAAATACTAGCTTTATTTTGAAAAATAAATCTAATAAAGGTTTTCTAATTACAGAAAATTAGAAATGCTTTTTAGGAAAGGAAATGAAATCTCCTCTTCCCTAGGGAAAAACTATCTTTTGCTTTATAGATAAGGATTTCTCTTTTTTTTTCTCAAAAAAAGCTTTTTTTGAAAAAAGCTTTTGTTTTTAAAAGCTTTGAATTTATTATGTGTCTGTGTGTAATAAACAATTGATTTTGATCAAAGAGCCTACATAATTATTCTTTTTAATATTAATTATGGTTTTTCCAAGGAGAATGCCTTATATACAGTGGGCAAATATCTGATATTTGTTTGAAAATCTGTCACTCCTGCTTCAGATGCAATCTGCTGACATTTACTCTTTTAATGTCTTTCACACAGAATATATTATTGCAAAATCTGCCTCAGACAAGTATTTTATAATCCTCGTGCCCCACCGATTTTCAATTTATTAACAAAGGTGCCTGACTGAATTGTCAACCAGGGATTTTCATCATTGAACCAGTGTACCGTTCATTTGAAAGTACTGCTTAAAAATTGTTCCATATGTTGATGTCTTTGCACTTAAAGAGTTATAATTTAAGATTGATAAACCCACATCCAGAAGCACATATGACAAGGCTAATAACCAGCTAGCATATCCAGTCATGAAGCTGACTGGCTAATGTCAACATTAGACTATGGAATCTGTTAACCTCATTACCTAAAGAAAATAAAGTGAAAAACAATGGCAAAGGTAAACATAAAGTTCAGAATATAAAAGAAGCTTCACTTGGAATGCAGGGTCCTAAGCTCATCCTTCCAGCAAATATCTAAAAAGTTACTTACAAGAAAAATAATGACAAACTTAGAAGAAGTTCGTTCGTTTATAATAAACATTTAGAGAGTCTTGGCAAGGAATGAGCAGAAGACAGAGTAAGGGGAAAAATGCATCATCTTTGTAATGGCCCCTGTCTGGACTGCCACCTCAGTGCCTCTCTCTAGAGGCCCCAAATGTGAAGCTGAGACACTTTTCTCCTGGAAGGAAGTTGCTTCTAAGGCTACTTAAAGTTTAACTCTATCAGGCCTTTTCTTCTTTACAAACTATCCTACCACATACCCTTTCTCCCATGTAATTTAAACACAGACTCTTAGAAATGCATGAGATTTAACCACTAAGGTACTTACATTCACACTGTATGACATCTAAGTTAAATTGCTGAATGGCTCCCATGCTTATCTGTTTTAACTCACTGTCCAACAGCATCTGCATTAAGGATGTTGACAGATGCTGGCAGGCTGACATGCACGCAGTCTGGGCAACTTTCCCCTGTTCAAAACAAATATCCAAACCAGAAAATAAACAAACAAAGAAACAAACATTGAAATACTTCATAAAGTATCAGAAAAATTATCTACCTGGCATTCTTCTGTTGCCTTTTTGGGGGTACAATAGTGATTATTGGTCTTTTTGTTTCTGTTCAGAGGGACTATGCCTTTTAGCAAAGGAATTAAAATTAATACTCTTGTTCACTTGACCCTCTCAGGACAAAAATATCATTAAAACTCTAACTGTATATAGGAAAATTAACGTACAAGTAAAAACAATTATTTCAGATCTCTTGAAATGTCTCAAGTATTTAAAAAACACTAAATATGACATTTATGACATAAAATAACTCATATTGACAGAACACTTTATTTATATAATATTCTTTAAGCTCTCCTCTGTGTAATTAACCAAGCCAGAATAATGGAAGTTCATAAACAGGGTAATTAAAGTTATTATCACTTAAACTGTACCTAAAATTCAAAACATACTTTGTCATAAGTTCTTCTAGTCAGAACATTAGTTTGTAGCATAGCTTCAATTAGTAAGAAAAGAAAAGGCTTGCCTACCAATATGACTTCAAATCATCTACAGGTCTACATTTAGTTTTTAAAAAGTAAGTTGCAGGGGGAAAAGGCAGACAACTGTACTTGAACAATAAAAATAAAAAGATTATGCCCTGGCTGGTGTGGCTCAGTGGTTTGAGCGCCGGCCTGTGAACCAAAGGGTTGCTGGTTCGATTCTCAGGGCACATGCCTGGGTTGTGGGCCAGGTCCCCAGTAGGGGGCATGTGAGAGGCAACTAACTGCACATTGATCTTTCTCTCCCTTTCTCCCTCTCACCTGCTGTCTAAATAAATAAATAAATAATAATAATAATAAAAAAATAAAAACAAAAAGATTCTAAAACAAAAAAAACTGTAGAATGAAGATTTTTACATTCCATTGTATTTAAAAATAAATTAAAACAAATGTAAAAAATAAAATAAAATCAATGGATAATTTAGAAATACATAGTTAGGTAAACTACAAGTACTTGTGGGTTTCTTTCATTAAATATATATCATTAGAAAACAGTTGCTACTATAAGTTCCTAAAACACTACATGAATTTTCACTGAAATAGCCTTAATTAAGGCTGTATTTTCTCAAAAATGATAAAGAAAAATGACTATTTTAAATGGTTAGCCTTTAGATTACATAGCTGAATCATAATACAATAACACTTTTAGTATTAATTGTTTCTTTAAACAGGCTTTGTATTTCAACTAGAAGCTTAAAATAAAATAATATAAAGAATCTTTTAAAGTTTTCCAGTATAATACCCCTCCTAGGATGGCTGGCTATCTTCAATCTACAATGATGGGATTTTGAGATGGATTGACTCACAAGATAGGATTCAGAGACTATAAATAAGGTTAGAGATAATGACTTCAGGAAGATGTGCCATGTTTTGCTTCATTTGCATTAATATTTACCCAGTGGTATTTGATAATTATATTTTCTTCCTACTTAACACAAAGGCCTAGGAAGCCACAAAATCATGAAAAATATCTCCCAAACATAAATGCTACAAATAGTGGTTCAAAAATGTTTATATAGCGTTGATGAGTTAGAAAAGAACATAAATATATCTTCACAATATTTACTAGAACTACATTTGTTCATTAAATTACACATTTAAAGTTAGATGAGAAGCAAGCAACTCTTATTAGCATTTAGCATTTAGACACTATGCACAGTGAAAAACTGCATATCTGAAATGGAATGCCAATTTCTCAATCAAAAACTTTAGAGATAAAAGCTGATGCAAACAATATATTTGACAGATACTGATGAACTGCCAAAAAGGAATGTAACAAACAATGCCAAACCCAGCATGCTTCAAGATCCCCCAAACCCAAGAGGAATTAGTCTGGGAGACATGCAGCTCCATTTCCCAACCAGAATAATATCAATATGAATGGGAGGGGGGATAGCAGAAAAAGAAGAAATCAATGGCATGTAATTTAATTACAATGTAATAGGCTTCAGAATACTTAATGGAAACGTCATTGTGGCCTAATGGAACAACTAGTGCATTTGGGTTTAATGTACTTCTCTATTAAATCAGCTCCATGTCCTGCTGATGTTGCTGCTGTAACATACTAACTACAAAAGCAGATTAAAAATTTGCCAAAACAAAATTACTATTACATTCCTTTCAGAAGCAAACATAGTATACAATATAAGTGGTATTATTTTAAGGTGATCTTTAAAATTTAACATGAGTTCAGATGCTACCAATACTATACAGCAATAGCACTGGAACCAAAAATATGGTAAGAGTTCAGAGTAACAGGCTATTCCAAAAATCTAGAAGAAACAGGTCATGATAACACAACCATACATGTATATACACACATGTGCACACACACGAATTTAGCTTTTTGTTTAAATCACATATGTATTAATAAAATTCTAATATTAAATTTCTTAGATTATGCATATTAAATATAGGCTTGTTGTTCTCAAGAAGAGAAGTTTAAAATATTTGTAAAATATTTCAAAGTATTTCAAGTATTCAAGTGAAATAAATTCTTTCTTTGCATAGCTCAAAATTGAATATCAAGGGTGCAGATTCTTATATTTTTTAAAAAATTATACATTATTTTTTAAAATGTCTACTTCCTAAGTATAAAATGTACACAAATACTCTTTTTTTATGAGCAATCATTTGTTGTTCATCTTGTATATCCTCAAATTATTTTTATTGTATTTTCCATTACTTAAATTTCATCTACTACTTATTTTTATTATATTGAAGTTTTAATTTTCCAAATATTTGTATATCCCCCCAAATATCTCTGGCAATCCATTTCTGATGCCTGTAGCCCTTCATACACTTTAGTGTAACCAAAACGCCCCTTTCTGAACACTATTATTGCTACCATTGTTGATGCTCTTAATAATGTATCATTTTCTAGGACAAAAATAATCAAAGTGGTCTTACAATTATCTTTAAAAACTAGACTTCTCCATTAGAGATATTCTGGCTTTTAATCTTGTAACAAACAAGGCCAAAACAATTAAGTGAAGTGGCTGAGGAAACACAGCACATTTCATAAATTTGAAACGCCTAGAAATTTCTGCTGCCCTAATCTGAAAAATTAATTGCAACTATTGTTAACAGTTTCTTTCCCCTTACCAACACAAAGTTCAATAAGTAAGTAAAAACACCTGCCAAAGTTTTAAAGGTAACTACTTTTTTACTCAGCTCTCTAACATTTTGCTGAAAAACAACTTGCAAAAAGAGAACACCCTTAGACAAACTTCTTATATTTCAAAGGAACTTGTAAAAGAGAATCTGCTGACATATTAGATCCTTTTTGCATTACCCAAAAGCTTTTCTTTTAAGAACAATTGTGGTAAAGAGACATTTGGCTCCTAGGAAATTCCCAAAGGGTCAACCATATGCATCCTTCCACGGCACCTTCACAGTGCTGCTTTCTAGATCCATGTCTCAAAAGCAGCTTTCATCATTTACTTGTGTGTCAGTCAATATGATTTATGGACTGCATTCAGCAAAGTCAAAGCATATAGAATGAGAAATATGACTACAATCTGCTAATTTGTTTTGTATTGAGCCACTTAAGAGTCAAAGACCTGATGTCAGACTGAGACCAGCAACACAATTAACCAGTCGGTGACAGATTCATCCATCCTCCCTGCCAGGCTGTGCCAATCAAAGACAGCATGAGGCGACATTTGGTGAAATCAGTAAGAAAACTCATTCTCTAAGTAACCTATGTGAGACCTTGATTGACACTTTTTGAATTTAGTTTGTGGAACACAGCCACTCTTTACCCAATAGTCTCTCGCTGCAAGCTGTGAAATAAGGCTTTTAATGCCAATCACAGGCACAATAAACCACAAACCACCAACCCTCCATTTAAAAGGAATCAAGAAAACACATCTGTTTGTATGTCAAGCCAAATTTCCAAAGTAATTTACTAAAGATATTGTTTCCTTTGAAATACCATAAAATGGCATGATAACAAAAATACAACACATTTTATTAGATTATGGCTAAAAACTGTTTTGGTTTCAAAGTTATGTTTTGATAGATCTACTCTAATATAATAGTAGGAGAAATGTAGAATGCTTAAAAACTAATTTGACACACTCAAATTTTCATTTGAAGCTTTTATTTCTGTCTCACCATTCTCTTATTTCAAAGATCTAATAAAAAAAAAGAAGGCTTGATTTCAACAGTAATTATTTGAAAGCATTTTTCAATGCTGCTTTCATTCTCTCAAGTACATTTAAGTTAAAAACATGCTCTTGAAATCATAACCATTCTCTCTGTATTGGTCTACTTTCCTTAATGATCCCAAGAGAACCCATTTTCCTTTAAATCCCTACAAAAGGTCAACTTTGCACAATAAACTACTTTTTTATTTAAGTAAAAAGGAATATATGGACTTAGAAATACTCTGCTGCATTTATTATTCTTTAAATTGATAGCAGGTTTTGTTTTAAAAGGTAATTCTTGCCAGAAAATAGTGGAAAAATGAAATTAAATTGTGGTCAATTTGAAAATTAAACCTAACATTGGTAAGTAAATTTTATTAATTATGATTCTGTATGGTTATTTAAATTTATTAATTTTTAAAAGTTATTTAACTCGAAGCAATAAAACAGTGCTATAGTATTCAAACTCACTGCCTCTCGGTTTGCTGCATAAGTTTGAGTTATAAGACTGTGAAACAGTCTTCCAGAAGGAAGGCGAGAGGAAGGAAAGTATTTTAATGAATCAGTCTCCCAAAGAGCAACAACTTATTTCCTTTGAAAACAGACTGAAAGAGTGAGGACTTTCATCAAATATGAAATAAATACTAAAATGAGAAATAACTTCTCAACTGAAATATTAAAAAATATGCTGAGTTAAAAAGCAGACATTTTAATATAAGAAATCTATTATTCTTACTTCTATTTTATATAAGAACCACTAATCTACAGTTTTACTATACTAAAACACATCTCGCTCTAATGGAAAGAATGTTATTAAATTAGGAATAAAACATACCTAAAATACTAGCATAAAACATGAAAATTTCCCCAAGATGATTTCAAAAATTCATAAAGTTCCCTCTATCTAATAAGATAGAGTTTAATCTATTTTCTAGCTGAACAGTCTATAGCACTGAAATGTCTCAGATTCCCAATAATAGGGAATGGATGAGTTATAAGGTTTAAATATCAAGATGAATTCCTTTAGTGAGTTTTAGTAATAACTTTAACACCATCTTGAAGACAGATTTTTGAGATTATGCCAAAAACATTCATAGGCCTATCAAAATATATTCACTCTAACACCCCCAACATTCTCCAAAATACTTTTGCACTTCTATATTCCTCTCATATCCTCTTTCTGTCCTTATGTAAATAGCTGTAGCCCAAAAGAACTGGGTACCACATCAGTTAATCACAATCCCTGCAATTACGAATTCCCACTCTCCCTTCTTAGGCTTTTATCCACCTAACAATTCCTAATCATAAGGATATGAGACAGTAACATAAATGCTTCCTCTTGTGGCTAACACACACACACACACACACACACACAGATTAAATAGAATGCAATCACCTCAAAGTTAGAAAAAAAAATTCCCCAAACTGGGAAAACTTTAAGACATCTATATGGCACATTACGATTTCACTCAAAACTTCCTTATCCCAACCAAAGGACTCACCAAACTCTGGTGGCCTTTTTCTTTTTTTAAACAATCTTTAAACATGGCCTTAGATGACATGTAATGCCCGGATTTTTAGCTTTCTTCAAGTATCGTTGCTGTCACGGCAGACCCATGATATCATCAAACTAATTTTAACAGGCAGAAAGACAATGCAAGGGGAAGCAGAGCAGTGCACATTTAGAAGAGGTCAAGGTTTTGAAGAAATGCCTTTGCTTCCAAGCTAGTGATAACATCAGAAATCTAGATAAAATGGAGAAAGCTGCATGCACTTTTGCCCAGAGCAGCAGGAAAAGCAGAAGCTAGTCTGTGCTGCTTGTGCTGACAGGGACTATTTCAACTCTTAAATCTACTTGATAACAGCAAATTGGGAAGTCAGTCATATGTTTACATAGGGAACTGTTACAAATATTAAGCCCCTATAACTTCTCTCACTTGGGAAATGTAACAAAAGTGAGGGAAGTTAAAGATGAGCTGTAATTTTCTGCATGGTGATTGGGTACTATGGCCAAGCCACAGAATTAAGATAAACAAACAAACAAACAAACAAAGCATCCCAGGAACTGTTATTAAAGCAACAGCTTCGTGGTAGTACAGTCACCCCCATTTCTTTACATAAGCATCCAGCTCAGAGTTATCAAGGCTATATAATCATCAAAATGTTCTGCTTCACAACCCCAGCATAACTTAAAATTTGCAAAGAAGTTGCCAGGTTAGATAATACAGGTGATTTCCACATGATCATTAGTAAAATGGACAAATGTCACCCAACTGACTACCTTAATATATATAGGTTTGTGGCTGATATATGATTATAAACATAGCCATATATGTAAAGACAGCACAGAGTAGGCCTTCGTCATTCAAGAATTTATATTTAGGTTTCAGTCTTTTAAGAATGACTCTAGAGTCCAGTAGGGCTTCACTGGTGAGAGGCACACATTTGATCAACATGCTCTGTGACATGGGTGTGGGGGCAGCGGGGGAGGAGAATCACTCGGACTGAATGAGAAGTCCCAATCTCCCTGTCTCAGAGTGGCTTGGCTATCTTCTGTTAGTTGACATGAATAAAGTAACTCTTGTTAAGGTCTATAATTTTCAATAATATTTTATAGCATTTTTTAAAATAAATTTTATTGATTATGCTATTACAGTTGTCCTATTTTGCCCCCATTCACTCCCCTCCACCCTGCACACCCCCTCCCACCCACATTTCCCTCCTTCAGTTCATGTCCACGGGTCATACTTATTAAGTTCTTTAGCTTCTACATTCCCCATACTATTCTTACCCTCCCCCTATTTTCTACCTACCATCTATGCTACTCATTCTCTGTACCTTTTCCCCCTCTCTCCCCCTCCCACTCCCCTGTTAATAACCCTCCATGTGATCTCCATTTCTGTGTTCCTGTTCCTGTTCTAGTTGTTTAAAAGAAATTATATGACATAGCAATATTCTCAAATTTGGGAATTCTCAAAGTTTTGGGGTATACTCATGCAGAATGTCAAGGGTTTTCTGAACAGGTAATTTCACTAGGCTAAATTCTAGATTATGAAAATGGGATTGGGATAGATATGATTAGAGTTACTTTCTAATCATAGAGTTACTAGATTAGTTAACTAGAGTTACGGTTGAGGGAGGACCTGGGATTGGATTTTAAAAGAATAAGGGAAACGTTTCAAGTGAAGGGAGGATTTATGTTAAAACAAAACAAAACCCATACACAATGGGAGGGAGAGATCAAGCAAAGTTATCACCTTACCATTTTTTTCTAGAGACAACCTTGTAAGTGAAATTCAACAATACTCTGAGAGTGAAGAATAAGACCTTACTGCATCTACAAGATGCTCCCTTTTGCCTAAAAAGAATTTGGCTCAATGCTACCATCTACTGCACTGATTTCCACAAGTGGTAGAAAGACTGAAAACATGATAGATTTCCTACAATACCTAAAGCCTCCTGAATGAAAAAAAAAAAAAAAGAGATTAAAATGTTGCCCATCTTCTGAATTCCTCCCATATATGTAATATTTGTCTAAACCTGCTCCCTTGGTGAGACTTTACAAAGTCCAATCTCTTTGCTTTTTGTATTACAGTACCTTATGTAAGTTTTCTTTTTATAAGTATATATCGGCATCTTAGCCTGTTACATTTTCTTATCTCCACCTGACCTGCAAACTACTTGTAAATATGAATTCACCAAGGCTTTTCCACCTCTCCCATCAGCTCTATCCTTACCCTTTTCCATTCCTGTTTGCTCTATACAAAGGAAGCGAAAGAAAAACAGGGATTCTTGGGTATCACCAGATTGCAGCTTGCACAGGAAATTTCTGACACCAACATCTTTTCCTAC
Organism: Carollia perspicillata; assembly: GCA_004027735.1. NCBI lineage: Eukaryota > Metazoa > Chordata > Mammalia > Chiroptera > Phyllostomidae > Carollia > Carollia perspicillata. Next base: position 1,554 of record PVKM010012493.1, on the reverse strand, counting down.
TGCCTTCTTTCTCCTCAGGGGATCTGAACTCCTTTTTGCTCTTTATTTGCTCACAATAAAACATAATCCCAATCCAGCCCTGGCTGGCATGGCTCAGTAGACTGAGTGTTGGCTTGCAAACTGAAAGGTCACTGGTTTGATTCCCAGTCAGGGCACATGCCTGGGTTGCAGGCCAGGTCCCTGGTTGGGGGCATGTGAGAGGCAATCAATGGATGTTTTTCTCCCTCTTTTTTTCCCTCCCTTCCCTTCTAAGAATAAGTAAATAAAATATTTAGAAAATTATTTTAAAAACATAATCCCAATTCAAACAATCTCTCATTCACATATTTTAGCCCCTTTTTTCCTCTTCCCATTTCAACTTTTGCCTATTTAACTTTGGAAAAAATAAGTTTCTTCATTTTTTTTCTTTTATTGTGGAACCCAGGTTAAAGGGAAGATACTGTTTGCATTGCTAGAACTTTACCATTCCTATCTGCAAAAATTCAAATAACTTTCTAAACATGAATTCTCTGTCGCCATCTGGCAGTACTTCCAGATGGTGCATTTTCATTTGTTTTTAGTACTGAATCTTCCTGTGCAAGATGGTACTTTGCTCATGAAGCCTGCACCAATGATCTTGTCTACTTCATTTATAGCTGTTAAAGTTATAGGGTATTTGTTAAATGTATATATATGTATGTACATGAGTACTATACATACACATCTATTTAGTCTGTAGGTTCAGAAGAGTCCATTTTAATGATTTCCACTTATACCTCCCTGATCTGTTACTTACTTACAGGTAGGGTTTCATAGTTCTTTCCTAATCCACTGCCTTCCTACTGAAATGCTCATGCTGTTTCCTTCTAAAAGCCATCTATTATTACTTCTTCCAACTATGCCCTGATTAAGAGCAATTCAAATACTGTTTTCTACAACCTTTGACAGGAGGGAAATATTTAAGTATGCTATACTATATAAACACAGAAATCTGACAATTTATGAAATTTAATTTTGCATCAAGATTTGTCATAGCATTTACATAATAGAGACATCAACTTCGTAAACATCTACGAGGATTAAAGTTGTAAGGTTCAAGTACATTTATTGTCAACTAAAAAGTTAAGATTCTTTTTTTGCAATTAACTTCTAGCAGTGAAAATCATTTAGCTGTTTTCGTACATTTAAAAAAAAGATTCAGAAAAAATATAAATTCTATTTCTAATAATGGGCTTTGTTCATATTTTGTTAGCCTGAGGAATTTTTCTTAGTTCAGCAGATAAGCAAGACACCCTGAAGTTTCTGAATAGGGAACTAAGATTAGGATGTGCCTTAGAAAGAGTAATCTGTCACTGGTATGTAGGATGGACTGAACTAAGGAGACTACTGTAAGAAACAACTTAGAAGACAATTACAATAATCAAAGTTGGAACTTTAATAATAGGAATAAGAACACAAAGGAGAAGAGATAGGCAGGGTATGTTTAAATATCAAATGCTAGGTGAGATTTTTTTAGGATAAGAAGAATTTTCAATATCTATACATTCAGAAAATATTTATGAGTTCTTATTCTGG
>PVKM010012492.1:0-31483 GCA_004027735.1 Carollia perspicillata | reverse complement strand
GTAAGGGCTCAATAAATATTAGCTCTCTTTAGGATAAATATTATCACCCCCACTGTAGACATGAGGAAACAGAAGCCTAGAGAAATTAAGTGATTTGCTACACCTACATACAGCAGAGACCAGAATCCAATCTAGACTTTCAACTTGGAATATATCTTTTGGTCCATTTAGTAATCGTTCAATGAACATGCTGCCTGACTCTTTCCACTGTACCGCATGGTTCTGGGCATACAGAATCTGTAATAGACATTTCAAAAGGGACCATCCCTACTCCCCAGATAGCAATAATCTCTGGGGAGTAGGGACAGAGGATAATCTGAGGAAAACTAGATTTGTAAAAAAATTCTCAAATACAAAAGAAAATTAGTGATATTATTACTCAGTAGATAAGTCCTAGTTCAAAAAAAAAAAAAAAAGCAGAGAGGTGAGAGATCACTAGGGCGGGGAAAGTGGGCTTTTGGAAGACATGACAGGAAGTTGGAATCTGGTACTGGGGGTGGAGGGGGTACCCTCTCTCTTCAGTAGGGATCCTAAATGGCTCGGTATCGCCAGCTAAAGCCATATGACCTTTGCAGCAGATGAGGAAAGCCCTCTCTGCAGAATTGTAGTCAGTGTCTTTCCACAAGGAACTCTTCCTACTCTCCATCTACTAGAAACCCCAGCAGAGAAAGGACAGTGCAGAGGGGATACAGCCCTGTAGGACATACAGGGACCTGAGTCAAAGAGGCAGTTCCACTGGCCTGTTTTGTTATGGGTTGAGTCATCTGAATTTATAAATAAGCCAGAAAGTCAGACAGAAATTAGTCCATCTGTTGTTTATGTAATGCTCTTGCAAAAAGGATTTTTACAATTCTTTTAAGCATGATGCCTACTCACAGTTTATCCTGTCCTAGGAAAGCATTTAGGAATTAACACTTCAGTTATGACAAAAAACCAGAAGTGAAGTAAAAATTAAAACTCCACACACTCCACATACTCTTTGACCTCCTACCAAGAATATTGGGAAACGTACATGTTCCTTCAAAGCGAAGGCCAAAGCCCAGAAGACATCAGACGCAGCCAAGCACCTTCTTTGCTTTAGAGATATTTTAAAAGAGGCAGTCCAAAGTGCCTGCACCTGAGATGTTTTATGTCATATTTGTTATATTTTTTTGAAGAGTAGTTATGCTTGGTTTGCAAATGAGTCTGGATTATGTCGGCACTTTTGGAATGAAAAATCTCACCAGATATGAGACTGCAACCAAGTCAAACCCCAACTTGAGGAAACGGTGCCATTCTCCCATGTAGGGAAGAGGAAACTGAGGCCACTGGGAAAAATGCATCGCCCAGAAAAAGAGCAGGGCTTCAGACTCATTGTAATCTTATTTCTTTAATATGGGCACTATCATTTGCCTAGAAGGATCCATAGTAATTGGTTTTGTTCTCCTTCAAGTGAAGAGCCCCATCCTTGTTTCTTTAAAATCAGTCAGCCCTTCATGCTCCTTTAAAATTAGCCTGGGAAGTCCAAAAAGTGTTGGGACACCTTAGTCACTGGGGCCACCAATTCCTAGTACCTGGTTCAGGGAACACCGAACTGCTCCTCCACCAAGCCCCTCACACATGCCTGACAGTGGTAGGATTCCAACAGGAGCCAGGGCAAGGTGTACACTCTTGAGGAGAGGCAGCCAGATTGCTGCTCAGGTCAGGCCCTGGCCTTGGATTTCAAGGATCCTTCCTCTAACCCGTATTCTTTGAATAAACTTGTGTTTCATGAGGAAAACCTTACAGTGAAACATTCAAGACAAAACTGATTTTTTTTAAAGAGAGAAGTTGGTATACAGGTATCACTTTTTCACACGCAAAGGGGCAATGTAAACTCTCCTGGGCTCATAAAATAGGAATTTGCAATGAAGATTCTGCGTAACCAGTAACTGCATTTAAAAATTAACTTGGCTTTTTTTTTCTCTGAGATTTGGTGTTTGTTCTTATTTATTACTCCTCTTAGAAGACCTCATTTTTGACTGGGCTCAGACTTTGAGGTAGAAGCTCTCAGAGAGGACAGCCTACGTCTCTTGGCAGCCTGTTCCTGATGTTTTTCTTTGGCCTCCTTCATTCTTTTAGCTGAAAGTGTAGCATATTGTGCAATCTCTGCCTTATTTTTCTTTGTACGTTGTTTCTTCAGAGCAACACGCCAACATTTATGTTGCAGGACACGTGGAGTAGCAATATGCTGAATCTTGAGTGCTTTGGTCCTACGTTTCCTACCTTCTTTGTTTAGGGGCTTTCTCACAACATTTTGGCAGACATCATCTTCTTTAGAGAGAATGAAAAATTTGTGGATTCTGCCCTAACTGGTGTGGCTCTGTGGATTGAGTGCCAGCCTGTGAACTGGGGGCCGGGCAGGGGGTGGGTGCTGTATCCATTGGACTCCCAGTCAAGGCACATGCCTGGGTTGCAGGCCAGGTCCCCAGGTGCGGGTGTGCAAGAGGCAACCAATTGATCTATCTTTCGCATATTGATGTTTCTCTCCCTTTCCTTATCTCTAAAAGTAAATAAATAAAATATTTTTTTAAAATTGTGGATTCTGCTAGCTCTTTTGGGACCCAGGAAACAAGGCACAGTAGTATCAGTGAGACCAGGAATATCTGCCCCCCCCGCCCCCTTTTTCTTTAACAATGACCAAGTCGAGAACACAAAGACTGGCATCGGCGGTGCAACCCTGAACTGATTTGTTCCTTCTTTCTCCAGTCCTCCGTGATCTGTAACAGGAATGCCCCTTGCTCAGCAGCAGGCAGACATGGCTATGCGTCAAGACACTCTATTTCATGGAGAGACCTTGTTCGTTTCTACCACTAATTCAAACCACATGGCCCTCCCATTCTTCTCCCAGAATTTCTGCAGCAACTGTGGCCATACACTTCTCATAAAAGGTACGAGGTTTGAGTTCATCAACTACTTCAGTGAGTTTCTGGCAGCCAGTGGTTGGGAAAGAGATGTTCAGCTTCATCCTGAAGCAGCTGATCGCCTCTGAGCCACCACAAAAAAAGGAGAGAGAGAGCAATCTGGCAATTTTCTATGAACCTAAAGTTGCTCTAAAAAAATAGTTTCTTAAAAAGAAAAACAAAAATGCCAGTTACACAGGAAACAAACAAAAATACCATTAATTTGGCCAACTTGTTTTCTCAGCCTCTCCTTTACCTAGTGTCATAGAATCACTAATATTTAGTCCAGTACAAGTTGGCAAGCAACCAGAAAGGAAATTACTATTTACTGAGCACCTACTAACTGCTAAAAAGCTTTACATACATTATTCCTTTTAATCCTCATTATTTTCCCCATTTTACAGGTGAGAAAAAGGAAGCTTAGAACTAGTAAGTGGCAAAGTCTAAATTTGAACCCAGGCATAGAAGATTCCAGATTTTCAGAAAAGACTTCTCTTATTCACTTTTAGTGTTTGCACATTCCTTAAGATACTCATTTTTAAGAAGACGTGCATTCCTCTAGTTCCTTAGCTCTCTCATGCACATCTGATAGGAGGTACCATTTGCCAAAAGTCTTATTTATAACTAGTAAGTACAGGGATGAGATTTAAATACACACCATTCTGCCTCCTTGGAAAAAGTGATAATTATGAGAGAAATAAGAATCTCAGAGAAAATGAAAGTTTATTGACTAAAATCAATAAAACCCTGCAGGTCAAGAATGTTCATCTAAGAATTATAGAATTTTAAGTAACAGGAGTAATTATATGATCACATGTATACGCACACAAACAGAGACATATACATATTATTACAGACAGAGAACCATATGATTTAAGAGATGAAAGGAATCTAAATGAGAAAACTTCAGACTGACACATCAATGGCCATATTAAAATTTGTGCACAAGAACCCTAATTCCCAGGCAAATACTCAGTCTAGGACTAAGGAATTATGTGGCTTTCTTCAGCATTCCAAGTCTCCGGTCGAGATCTTCAAAATCAACTTCCTCAGAATCATAAGGGTCAATGGAAACACTTGCTTGAGGTTTTACATCAGGCAAATCAGGCATAAAGTTATCGAAACCAATCTTGGTTCCTGATGCTGCCTTTGAAGAAGTTTCGGGGTTGGGCCCAGGACCTATTCATTTCAAAAAATGTGACTTAAAAAATCACACCAATATGTACTCCAGAATGAAATTCCTGCCTTAAAAACAATAGGCTATCATTGCATTGAAAGAACAGTACACAGTATGGCTGGAAAACTAGACCATTCCCCCAACATGGAAATGGTGGTAGTAGTTACATTGTGATGGTAATCTTCCACAGGGGCGGTCTGAATTTTTTTAAAGGGCACAATTTTTCAAAACGTGTGACAAGATGATCTAGTATAGTAGTGGTTTTAAAACTTTTTTTGAATTAAAGATCTGCTTGAGATCCATATCAACTTTGCAAACTACTACTTAGCTACTACAAGTGAACACACTGTCATCCTGGTAAATCACTAAGCTTCTCCCACCGAAGGAGGAATGACTCGTCCTATAACAACAGAAATATCTTTAATGAATATCAAGCAATATTACCAACTATTTCCGGCATTCCCTATACTTACCAGGAACCAGTAGAGGAAGCAAATTGTTCTTATAGGAGTCATTCTGAAAGAAAAAAAATCACTGGGAAGCAACTGGTTTGAGTTTCAAACATATTTTTTCATAGTAAGCCTCCAATAAATATTTCTTAAAATTAACTTCAGTGAACTTTATCACAGGCAAGCTTCCTTCTTGTTTGAGATGAAGGGTTTTGCTGCCTTCTGGAAATCGGCCTCAGGAATGACTATAGGTTTTGCTTCTTCTGTCACATATGGCCTCATTCGAGAATCAAGGTATCTTTTATATTTGAACCTAGAGACTACTTGTGAAAAAATGCTTCACTTTAACAAAATCAGAGGACTCTTTCTCCAACAAATAAATGGCAAGGAAAAACAAGGAAGTGGGAAGAAGGAAGTGTTAGAGATGAAAAGATTTAAGAGGTATATCAACCAAATACAATGCATGGATGTTTTGGGATATTGATTTCAACAGAATAACTGTAAAAATGCATTTTTTAAAAAATATTTTATTTATTTATTTTTAGAGAGAGGGGACAGGAAGGAGAAAGAGAGGGAGAGAAACATCAACATGTGGTTGCCTCTAATATGTCCCCCACCAGGGACCCAGCCCATAACCCAGGCATGTGCCCTGACTGGGAATCGAACCGGTGACCCTTTGCTTCATAGGCCCGCGCTCAATCCACTGAGCCACACCAGCCAGGGCTAAAAATGCATTTTTGAGACAATTAGAGAAATTTAATTTGGACTGAGTATTACACAATATTAAGAAATTATTTTTCATTGTATTGGCTATCATAAAGACATTATTTTATATTATATAAACAAAGGGGGCCTGGCTGGTGTGGCTCAGTGGATTGAGTGTAAGCCTGCAAACCAAAATGTTGCTGGTTCAATTCCCAGTCAGGGCACATGCCTCAGTTGTGGGCCAGGTCCCCAGTTGGGGGCATGTGAGAGATAACTAATCAATGTATCTCTCATACATGATGTTTCTCTCCCTCCCTTCCTCTCTCTCCTCTCTCTCTAAAAGTAAATAAATAAAATCTTTAATAAAAAGTCATCAATAAGCCCTGGCTGGTGTAGCTCAGTGGATTGAGCGCAGGCCTGCGAGCTAGAGGATCGAGGTTCGATTCCCAGTCAGGGCACATGCCTGGGTTGCAGGCCAGTTCCCAGCAGGGGATACACGAGAGGCAACCATACATTGATATTTCTCTCCTTCTCTCCTTCCCTTCCCCTCTAAAGATAAATAAATAAAATATTTAAAAATCACCAATAAAAACAAAGGGTATATGTTAGAAATATATAGAGAAATATTTACTGCTGAAATTATATAATGTCTGAAATTTGCTTTAAATTCCTTTCTCTCAAAAAATTGGGGAGAAATAGACAGATGACATAAGAACAGCATAATATTGATAACTGTCAAAAATGACTGATGTGTATGTGAGTTTATTGTATTATTCTCTCTAATTCTGAATATGTTTAAATTTTCCATATAGTTTTCTTTGTTTTATTTTTAAATCAGAGAACTTGGATTCCAAAAGCAGAAGCTGAGCAATACATAAGGTGTTGTTCAGACAAATCATTTCAACAAGGAAAATTAGAATTAAGTTATACCTGAAATATAAAATCTTTAAAAAAGAACTTCATGGGGTCAGAAATGAAAAAAATAACACAATTTATTTTTGCTTCATACTGAAGGAACAAAGAGTAAAGAAGATTAATGTCTACGGCTTTTTAGTTTTTACTTACCTAACTTCTCTAGATTTGTGTATGTACACAGTTATGAGATTTTTATCTATTTTCAACATGAGAGTAAACTGTTTTCACTACATATAAATTGAATGTATCTAATCTGAAACTCGAGTCTAAATCACTGTACATTCGAGACTTCCAAACTTGTGCAGCTCATACTAGTGTTCTTTGTAGTCTATACTGTAATATGGTCAAGTGGTTGATGAAAGGCTGTGTGTAGCCCTATTTTCTCATGAATTCGGCATAAAAACATATCAAATATAAGCTAAATTACTACAAATATGCCCCTGGCCTTGAAAACTTCACAAAGATCATTTTACCATCCAAAAGACCCATGTAGAAATACTTTCTAGCAGTACTTAGAGCATCATTTCAGATTCAGTATCCTTAGCCACACGGACCTGTCTTTCACGAGGAAGGGATGAGGGACCAGGAACTGAGGATGGCACAGGTAAGGGCCCTGATGCAGATACTGGCAATGCCTGAAGTGGATCACCAGGTCCGGCTACAGTTCCACCTCCACTGCCACGGGCACCTTTCTTGACATCATCGGTAAATCCAACACTAACCAGGTCTGTGGGGGCTTCGGCCTGAAGCAAGAGGGTAAGGATAATATTGGGTTCTCAATTTATTACACATTTGTTTATTGCATACCTACTACATGCCAAATACTCTTGGAAAGCACTGGGGGGAAAACAGTGTGCAAAAGAGACGTGTTTCCTGACTTCATGAAGCTGTGAGTCTAGTGTAAGTCAATGACAGTTAAAAGTAACCTTCAGACTTTCTGGCCCTCACACTTCTCTGTCTGTTTCAATGACTGTGTTCTGAGTGTCTGGGGTCAGGCACTGGTACACCAATGATTATAAGCTGGATGTAAATATGCATAGAGATGTCTCCAAGAAAGTTTAGCAAATCTTAACAGTGGTAAACACTGGATTTAGTCACTCATTTGCAAACTGTATTGACTACCTAATATAAACCAGGCACAGTACAGGGGATGGCACAGTGAACAAAACAGAACAAAGTCCCCGTGCTCCCGGAGCCGATGATATTCCAGTAGGGGATGCAGATAATAAACGAGACCACTAAGTGAACTCCACAGTATGTTAGATAAAGATAGGAGCAATCGAGAAAAATTATGAAGCAGAGAAAAGGGAAGAGGTGGACAGTTTAGAAACGGTAGCCAGTAAGGGCCACACACTGAAGGAAGTGAGGGAGGGGCCGGGCCGATAGTAGAGAACACAGATTACAGGAGGGGCAAAGGCCCTGCCTGAGGTGGGAGTCAGCTGTATGTGTTTGAAGAAGTGTGAGGAGGCCAGCAGCCAGTGTAGCTGAGGCAGAATGAACTGGGGGAAAGTAGAAGGAATGAGGCCAGAGACAAGAGGGGAGAGTAGGTACGGGCAGCCTCTTCAGTCATAGTGAAGCCATTGCCTATTATTCTAAGTGAAATGAAAAGCCACTGGGCGGTTTAAAAGCAGATGTGTGAAAAGGTCTGACTTAGATACCAACCAGATCTCTGAAGGCAATATTGAGCATCAATAAATGAGAAAGAAGAGCAGAGGCCCAGTTAAGAGGCCCGTGAACCATCCAGGGAAGAGACGATGGCAGGGCAGGCCAGGGCACTGTCAGCGAAGATGCTGAGAAGTGGCAGAATTGTGGATCTATTCTGAAGGTAGGACTTGCTGCAGATTGGTTGGGGGCTAGCAGTTGTGAGAAAGGGGAGAGTCAAGGAAGACATTAAGATTCTTGCCCTCACACAGAATTGCCGTTAACTGTACAAGGAGTGGGCTCTTGAAAAGGGTAAGAACACTATTAAACATGTTAAATGTGAGGTGTCTCTGAAATATCCCAGCAAAGATTTCAAGAAGTGGGTGTATATATCAGCCTGGAGTTCATATCAGCCCAGAAGCCTTAGCTAGTGATATATGTGTAGAAGTCCTCACCATAAAAATGGTGTTGAAAACCATGGTGATGGGTAAAATCACCTAGAGAGTAGAGAAGAAAGAGAAGAGGTCCAAGGCTGAGCCCTTGGACACATCTCTACTGGTATTTCAGGTGGCTTTTACTTCTTCACAGTCCCTTTTGGCATTATCTAAATATGCACAGTATGTCATTTTTCAACAAACCATATAACTCTTTGAAAGAGAAAAAATGGGTAAGAGTCCCTACCAGGAAACCGTCAGGAGCAAAGCATCAGAAAAGACAAGTGTGACCCTTAATCCAACCCAATGTGTTACATGACGTCCCACCAATTGGAAGGTGGCAGTGTGGGAACACAGGATGGAACAGAGTTCCCTTGTGGCTTCATGCCTGCGCTAAGCACAAATTTGGCATGTGAGTGCAGGGACAGCTTTTATAAAGAAGTTACCGGAGCCCTGACCAGGTAGCTCAGTTGGTTAGAGTGCTATCCAATATGCTAAGGTTGTAGGTTCAATCCCCAGTCAGGGCACATATGAGGAACAACCAACGAATGCATAAATAAGTGGAACAAGAAATCGATGTTCTCTCTCTCTCTCTCTGAAATCAATAAACTAAAAAAACGTAGTTAACAGAGACGACTTTATCAACTGCTAAAATAAGTCACTCCCCATATGAGATGATTTGAGAGACGTTAGGGCGATATCCGTCTGGCCCTAAAATAGTCGCTGACCACCTTTCGGAAGCTTACTGCATCCTCTGTGACAATGACGATGATAAAAAGCAAAACTTGATTACATTTGTGATGGGCCAGCATTACATTTAAATCCCTTGTACATATTAATTAGCTCATTTAATCATCTCAAGAGACTTAAATCTGTTAATAAGCGTTAATTATTATTATCCCCCTTCTTTTATTTATTGATTTTAGAGAGAAAAAAACATCAATTTGTTGTTCTGCTTGTTTATGCACTTATTGGTTGCTTCTTGTATATGCCCTGATCAGAGATGGAACCCACAGTCTTGGCGTATTGCAATGACGCTCCAACCAACTGAGCTACCCAGCCAGGGCCTTCGCCTCCTTCTTCAAGTCCAAAGAACTGGGTCTCTGAGAGAATAAGTCAACTTGCCTGAGATCTCACAGTTAATAAAAGGTGGAGCTAGGATCTGAATATGGGTCATTTCACCACTGAACTTGACACCCTTAAGCAAGACTAAATGACAGTGGCTTGTGCCTTTGGATCTCATAACCTTAGTTGTAGATCTTTAATAAAGATCTCTTTACTACAATATAACATATCCACAGGACAAAGTTGAGATCTTAAGAACCAAAACTGTTTTTCACACTTCTGTGTATAACACTTTAGGTGCCTTCACCTTTCTTTTCCATTTCACTGTTAACAACTTAAACGGGTCATCTGATAGTTATCAGAAGTCAAACTCTGTCAGGAAAAGTATGTGGGCAGACAAAAGGTACAAACTTTACCTGATTTGCAATCCTGACATAGCTATCCTGGCAGCCACATTCCTGGGTAGAAGAAAAAAATCTCCTAGTGCACAACAGAAATCTCCACTTTAAATCAGTTCTCCCTTTTCGAAAGTACTCACCATAATTGCTGCCTTGGATTTATATGGCACATTATAGTTCTTCGCAATTTCTATCAGGTACTGTTCCACTAGAACCTGGGGAAGAGTGTCCACATCTAGTTTACTCATGAGCTGAAAAATAAAGAACATAACCAAGTCGGTCACACTCACACCTACAAAATAAGAAGCAAAAAGAGTTTAGCTGGTCTTTCACTTCTGCATCAGTGTTCATCTTTCTAGCCACTGCCCCTTAATATGTATGATTGTAGAAGGATAGTCAACTTGGCAACAACAAGGAGGGGATCCTCCTCGTAAGACAGCCCTTTCCTGGGGTGAAGGCCCTTCAAACCAAATAGAATAAGAGGAAGAAAATAAACATAAGAAAAATATTTTCTGATTTCATGATAAGTATTTGAATTACGTCAGAGGTGATATTCAACATATACAACAACTAGTGCAGTGAGGCACTAACCAATTAGAATGGATGCCCTGGAGGAGGAGAATGTCCACCAGCCTGAAACAGCTACTTCGGCCAGAATTCTGTGACCAGCTGAATGTCAGCCCCGAATTATGTAAGATGTTCAAAAGTTGAAACTGCAAGGTTTCATTAACATCTTTTGTATTACTAGGCCAGTTACATTTAAGAAAATGTATGTTTTCTTAAGAATCGGCTCAGTTTTCTTGACTCTAGTCTTTTTTTTTAATTGAGGTAACATCAGTTAATGACATCAGACAAGTTTCAGGTGTAGAACATGATAATTCGATACCTGTACACATTATAGCATGCTGACCACCAAAAAGTCTAGTTTCCATCTGTCACCATATATTTGACTCCCTTTGAAAGAACTGAGTTCCCTAATTTAAGATCTTCATCCAACTCCCTCTACCTCCAATGCAAAAATTACTTCTACACGTCTCTCGCTCTGCACAGAATTATATGTTTTGAGTTTGCTCAGCTTTTCCCAGTCTTCCTGGTTTCGAAAAATGTGTGTCTCTGGAAATGGTACTACCCGAGGGCTGACAGTCCCAATCGCACTGGTTCGACACAGTTGACCATATTCTTGGCTGTACTTCGCACACAGCTGATTAGACACCTGCAGTAAACCATCACCAAGAAAGAAAAAGAGGCAAAACTGATCAAGTTATGGCAGATTGGCTTCAGATAAAGAATCACTGAAAGAGCAAAAATCACTTTCATGTTTCCTCAATGGAATCACATTCTTTTAGCATCAAATGGCATTAGCCATAAGCTAATAAGCACTTTGTTTAATTTTTAAGTATCTAGTAAATGTAAAACTTAAAGCCTGTCATTCTAAACACCTTGTAAATTATGACACCCCTTCTCCCACAAAAGAAACACAGTTTCAAGTTTTGGGGGGTTTTTAGGCAATGTTCCCCCCACCCCACCATTATACTTAAAAAACAGTATTTATTTTTCACTTAAAGACTAAAAGAAGATACTTTTTTGGTTATCCTTTATGAAAAGAAAGAATCCTCCAAGCAATCCTACAAGTCTAAATGAGGAACATTAGCAATACCCTCATTTACAATCATGGCACAAGCCGTTAAAACTCGTTAAACTCACTATTTTCAATTCAGGCACTTCTGACTGGAGTCGAGGAGCAGCCCAGATGAGTGTAGACACAGATTCAGCCAGACCAGAATCCAGTTCCCTAAGGAAAGCGCGCAATTATGAAAATCGGGGCTTTCTGTTTCCCTCTGTTCCCCACTCCAAAGGTAGCCCATGGACAATGTGAAAAAATAATGTCAAAGTAAAAAATTTTAAACTGAAATTAGAATATAAACTTCTATGTACATATATGTATGTAAAAGTATATATGCACATATACATGTTTATACACAGAGAAATACATATAAATATACGTATATAAACTGAAAGGAGATATACCAAAAATTCTTATCTCCAGATTTGGTGATTATGGATTCTTTTTGTCTGTATTTTCCAACTTTTTTTTTCCATTTTTTTAATTGTTCATTACAGTTGTCCCCATTTCCCCTCCATAACTCTCCTCCTGTTCAATTTTTGTATTGTAAGAAGAAAAGACATCTATTTGGTTTTTATAGAAATGGTTTTTTGGACTGCCATATTTCCTCAAGCAGACACAAAATACTTTGTATTTTCCAATTTATCTACAGCAAGAAAAAAGCCATCTGTTTGGTTTTTAAAAGTGGTTGTTTGGACTGACATATTCTGTTCCAGCAGACACAGACTACTTTGACACGGTCCCGACAAGTTAGAGCCCATCCTCTCCCGCACCAGGTGGTAGCGATGTCTTGTCACTCCTCTGAGCCTGAAAAGCAATCAAGTTCAATAGGCCTCACTTCGTGGTCTGGATCAGGCCAAACCGGGCCAGCAGCAGGTCGCAGTACAGCTCCAGGATCTCCATGGCCTCCACGAGGTAGTCCTCCCGTATGATGTGCTCCACTCGGATCCGTGCTCGCTCGTCTTTCCCAGCAGCCAGGTAGTCAGCAATCTCTTTCCTTGCTTTCTGGGCCTGCTCGGCTGCAGCACAAAGCATACATAGAGAAAACTGAATGTGCAAAGAGCAGTTTGTTAAATAAAAAGGCAGGTTGCACAGTAGTGTGAAACGATGTTTTTATAAAAACAAATAACCAAACAAAAATGCACACTTAAGTTATACCATTGATGCATAAAACACTCAGTGTTTCAAACTAGTTCGGCGGTTCTCAAAGCATCATCCCCAGATCAGCAATGGCTGCGTCACCTGGGAACTAGTTAGAAATGCGGATTCTTGGAGCCAACCCCAGCAATACTGAATCAGAAGCTCTGGAGGTAGAGCCCAGTACTCAGTGTTTGCACCAGTCCTCTGGACTCTGACCCCTTTCACAGGCCGAGAACTATTGCTCTAGGGGGTGCTTGGACTGGTGATCTTTACTGTCTTCTTTCAGCTTGCCTTTATTTTCTAAAATGTTCCATAGTGAACATTCATTACTTTTGTAATAAAAAGATTAGTTATTTGAAAAAGGAGAATGTGTGTCACGCTTTGCACTTTTAAAAATGTTTTCATATACACAATTGTTTGATCCCCACACTACCTGTGTGAGGTTTGTATGTTATGTGCATTTTACAGCTGAGAAAACTGAGACTCTGAGAGGTAAAGTGGCTTGCCCATGGTCACATGATTTCAAGTAGCTGGTTGAATTGAAACTTAAGGCCAAATCTTCAGACTTGCACATAACTATGCTCTTCCACCACGTTACGTCATAAAATGAACAAGTAGAGTCATGCTGGAGAGGTAGCAACTGTAACCTGTCCCATTTGTCATCCACTACCGTAAGTAATGTCTTATTCCTTTGACTTATCAACTGATGACTGAGCCTGGGAAAACAGGCTTTTCACAAGTCGGGAAAACCTGAACCTCCTAATTATATACTCTGTCTGTCTGCCATACCCTAAAAGTGATGCTCATTGTGTCATCATGAATAGACAGAGTTACTCTGTCATTGCAAAGAAATCTTCATATGAAACTATATTTGAATCTGAAATATACACATAAATCTCAGTGCTTGGAAAGTTGCTTAGCAAAGTCCAGAATAGGGAAATGTTCTTTGCTCTGGACATTGAGGGGAGAAGAAATTACAGTAAAGCTGGACGTATTTCAGATAAATGCTAAACTGTTACATCAATACTAATGACAACCAACATTTATTGTGTGTCCAACTTACAGTCTGTATTACAAATAGAACCCTGCAAGGTCAAGATCTCCTTTCCAAAAGCAATCAATTTAGGTAAGACAGAACCAATTAACAGTTATCTCAGATCACTCAGGCACTTCGTGTTTAAATCTCTCCATTTGTAAAAAGAGTATAAAATTTGTCTGGTTAATAAGATGTATCGCTAGATTATCAGGATCAAATGAAAGAACATGTAGGGTCCTGGCTGGTGTGGCTCAGTGGACTGAGTGCCGGCCTGTGGACCAAAAGGGGTCCAGTCTGATTGCGGGTCAGGGCATATGCCTAGGTTGCAGGCCGGGTCCTGGTTGGGGGCATGTGAGACGCAACCCACCAGGAAATGCAGGAAACACCTTTCATGCATTGGTGCTTCTCTCCCTCTCTTTCTCCCTCTCCTCTCGCTAAAAAAAAAAATAAACAAAAAAAGTTTTTTTTTAAAGAACATGCAGGCATGCAATTTAAAGTTCACAAATTCCATATACATCATCAATGTCATCCTCATTGTTCATGGTAACAAAATGGGAAACATGGGGTTTGCCTAAATTTTATTTATTTTGGGTACTTTCCTTAGACCCTATTATCTATGTAATGCCCAAAGATCCTCTGCCAAGATTTGGCTAAGCAATGCTCCAGAATCAATTTGGAAGTTTGAGTAGCCACCCTCTCTACCAATAGATTTTAGTAATTCAATAGTACATAGGATCATTTACAGAGCACTCAGAAAATGCATTTACAGGCAAGAGTTATTTCACCTGAACCCCCCTCATAGTCAGAAATCATCAGCTTTTCAGTTTATTGAGAAGTTTATCATTCATGTGACCCACTGGAATGAGGAGAAAGCAAAAGGCAACAGAAAATAAGTTGGACTTAAAGAAGACAACACCTATTCCCTCTCTGCATGAGTGTAATACTACTTGAGCTGCCACCTGATAGAAGAAACAGCACTGGGGCAGGGGGGAGGGTTGGCTGTTTGAAAAGGGGTAAGGAAGCCCTTCTAGAAAAATTTGCCTGGAAGCTCAAACTTAATAGCTACTGCACATTTGAATACAGTTTGACTAGAGATAAAGTTCTCTGCCTTAGTGGAGAGAAGTCCAGTAATTTGGATATTGTTTTGCATTTTAAACCTTTGGAAATATTTTTTAAAAATTCAACTTCTAATTTTGAGATCATTGTAGAGTACATGAAGTTTGTAAGAAGCAATACAGAGAGATCCAGAGTACACTTTACTCAGTTTTCCCCAATCGTAACATCTTGCAAAACCAAGATATTGATATCAATTGAGTCAAGATACAGTAGTGTCTTTGGACATTTATAAATGATTTGATCACTATAATAATCATTCCCACATCTCCACCAGTCAGAAATGTTATTTAAAATTCCAAAGTTGGTGAGGAAGGTCTTAGCAGATATGTCACTGGGCTCAGGGGAGCGGTGAGAAGATTGCACAGAGATCCCAGAGGCAGCTGGCTGGGCTGCCTGGAGTATTACTACTCACTTTTCTTTCTTTCCAGGAGTTTTAGGCGACTGACAGCCAGTTGCAAGTTGGCCCGAAGGCGATCGGCCTTGAAGGCAGAACTGAACATGATTTCATCACAAGGCACAGCGACTCTGAGCAAATTTCCCAGAGAAAGAGATAGTTGTCAGTGTTAAGGAAGCTCCGGTTTTTCAATATCCATTTTATTCATTCAACGAGCCCCATGCAATGAACTCCCGACTGCTTAGTAACGGCCTGGGTGCACTTGCTTCTCTGCGGAACAGATAGCCCCCAGATATGACTCTTGCAATTCAAGTAGGAGTTAGGTTCCTCCAGGTTATTTCAATGGTCAGTGGTTTTACTGAAATTTTTAAGAATTTTGCAGGAAGTTTCTGACAGACATGAAAGTCTTTAGCAAGTGTCTGAGGAAGCAGACAACAAAGGGATAGTCCCCTCCTCAAAGGACATACTAGTCACATATGGAGAAACTAGAAGACCTCCTTCTAAATAAAATATTAATGCATTTGAAAGGGAAATCCCCATCAGAAGAGATCACATAACATTAAAAGCATGTGGAAATGAGGACATAGAATTGTTCAGAAAAGTAGATAAAACACAAGCTTAAAAATGATACATTTCTACATTTGGACGTCTAGAAAAGCTTTTGAAAAATAATCTAATGCCAGATGTGAATATGTTCCTAGGGAAACTTAAATCTACTAAGTATTTCGATACTTTCAGCGGGTGCTGGAGGTTAGTTGTTCTCTGCCTTTGGCATTCAGAGATGAAATTCCTCTCCTAAAATAATACCTTTACACACTGAAACATACAAGCAGGAACATGTGACAGTATGAAAAACGCAACCTCTTCCCCTTGTTACGACACACGTGCTCTCCCAAGTTACCAGTAAATTCTCTCTGGTTTGATTCCTTAACATCAAATAAAAAGCTGGGACAGTTGGACAGCTATCTGAGCTTTCCCTGCCTGTACTACAGGTCTAGAAAAACCACAAAGAGGAAACAGGTGACACAGAGAGCTGGTTTGAAACTCCTGCCTGCTCAAGGAGAATAACCAGCAAGGCAGGGTTGGGTTGCCGTTTTCCTACCCACAGAACAGGGCAGCTCAAGCTCTCCCGTGCACCAATTCACTCTATATGCATCAAAGGACTTCAGTAGGAATCCAGGGAAAGAAAAGAGACGGAAAAAAGCATTGGAGTTCAACCCCTTAGCCCCCAAATATCCCAAATACCTTTAAAAATCTCCTTTTGGTTGATCAGTTCTTAAAGCTCTGCGGAAAACAACAACATGTTCACCAACAACACACTTTGGTGACATAAAATGAAGGACTGTCGGATGAGACTGAAAACAGAGAGCAAACAGGTTAACCAGATGAGAGAAGTGAAGGAAATGGGGGCAAAAGATTTATAAAGGTCAGTCTCCCAGTGTGGGATATCTTTGTGACATTTCAACCAACAACTTATTTGTAGTTTAACTTACTCATATTTACTGAGCCAGTCACAGTGTTTAAGACCCGGGTTTACTTAATATAAATAACTTAAATAGAGAATTATCCAGATACCAGAGAATAACAGATTTTTAGAAAAATAAGGTAACTTATTTTAGTGCCTTAAATCTAGAAACCATATTAGTTTACATATCACTAATATTCCTGTCAAACTGACACCATGGAGTTTCCTACCATTAATATGTACGACCAAAGAAATCAGGATAGCTTGGAGCAAAGATTTCTAAAAACAGGACACAGCGGAGATATGACCCACCGTCTTGGGACTGCAGCACCAAACCAGGAAATCACCTGTTTCACCAATCAGAACGTCCTGTTTTTGTTTTATTTTTTCAATCAGACACGCCTTTGCACCACGTAATTGTGTTGATGGCTGGTAGTCAAAAACCTTTTTTTGCTTGTATCTACCTGTTTGCTCTTTCAACTTTGTCTGAAAAGCAGATCTGTGACTGTGTATCTTGATCTGGGAGAAATTGCTATCCTTGAGTACACCTGAATGGTTCAAGGGTGTCTATTGGTTTTGTAGTTTTAATGCCAGTTGAGCAAGCTAAGCAGTGAACTAGAATCCAGGATGCCAGTTAGTGCTACAACTGAATCGCTGAGAAGAAAGGCCACAGGACTTCCTTTTGGCTAAACTGAGAAGGAAGGCAATTATCATGAATAATATTAATATTCATGAGGCAAAGTCCTTTGATTCAGAAGGCTACAGATCAGAAGCTTCACTATGTTTCACCCACTGGTGCAAGGTGTGTGTGTGTTTGGAGTTTAATAATTTTGATGATTCTTTGTGCCCACCAAGGTGAAAAAATAACAAAACTGAGATCTAAGAATTGCCTTAAAAGAATCTTAGGTCATATACCTTATTTGTAGTTTAACTTACTCATTTTAATATTTCTAAGATAATATTCTCAAAAAAAATCCAAACAATAAGTCCCCTTTGTTCCCTTTGGCTACCACCCAATTCCACTTTTCTCTCCCAAGATAACCAATGTTAACTAGTTACATATCCTTCCACTTCTTTTCTGTAGATACAAAAATATATGCAAGTATGATGTATGTACATTTTTGCTTATTTTTTCACTGGTTTAGAGAGCTCTTCAATCTACATTTTACTCCCACACCTTCATTTAGTTTAAGCTTCTCATTTCGCAGAAGTGCAAACCCAAATCTAAAGTAGTAAAATGACTTCCCTAAGGCTAGATAGCTACAGAATAGGGACTAGAGCACAGCCAGTACTTTTAAAAATCAGACAAAAAGTAATTATTTATCAAACAGAGTTTGCAGAAACTGGAAGGGAAGAACTCCACTCAGAATTCAATCTCTCCAACAGTTAAACTTACTTTTTCTCAGTTTAGTTTGTTTTTTAGTTTGCAGAAGTTTTTCTTTTTTACATAGGTGTAATGGAAGAGCAAATTCAAATGGTAATTTCTTTCAGCTAACAGAAGTTCATGTTACTATTCAGTTGACTAGTTAACGGGCAATGAATTGTGACCTAATCTTTCATCAAGTAGGCAAGCTCTCTTTCCACCAGACCAAGCTGCTTCCCACTGTACTAAACCTCTTCCTCTAATTTCTCAGGCTTTCAGTCTCCCACTACTTCTTTCGCCTTCCCCTAGATCCTGGCCCTGGCCCATCCTCGTCTCCCTCAGAGGCCTCTCTCAATTCACATAGAGCTCCCATCTTCACCCGCCGGGCTCCAGAGGGATCTCCTTACTCTCCCGGGATCGGGTCGCCTCGGGATTCCCTGAGGTTCCCAAAAGGAGGCTTCACAGATCAGACCCAGGAAGTCCAGGCAACGAGGGTCGCTGACCGCCTGGCCCCAGGGCTCTGTTTAGGAACCCCCCCAAATTTCCCGGAGTACAAAGATTGCGGAGTCATTGAGGGATCAAGGTGAAGGGTCCCGGCCCGGCCCTATTCACGTCACCCAGCCCCAGTGGGAAGATTTCACTTTTCCTTCCGAGCCGGCGCCAGCGGCAACTCACGGGTGGCCAACCCACCCTCCCTGCGGGTTCTCCTGGGCATCACTCTCCGGCCCAAGAGTGACGCCATCGTCCCGCGCCGGGGGCGGGGCGCGTGTTACGCCATCTCCGGGCGCCCGACTCGGGGGTGGGGGTGCTGGGTGTGGGGCGGCTCCGGGGCCGGGGATGGCGGCGGCCGCTATTGCGGCGGCTCCGGGACAAGCGGGAGGAGCCCGAAGAGCGCCGTGAGATGGGCCGGTGAGTGTCGCCGGGAGTGGGGGCCGCCTGGCCGGCCTCACTGAGGCCAACCAGGCCTGGGCTCAGAGCTCCGGAGGAAGTGGCCCCCCGGACCCCGTTGCCCCCTCGAACTGCGGACCGAGCGAGCGAGAGGCCGCGCCTAGACCCCCGCGCACTTCTCCCTGACCCGATCCAGAGGGCGGCCTCGGGCTCCTGCGCCCCCGCGGCTGTGTCCCCACTGGCCGGAGTGTCCGAGTTCTTGGGGCGGGAAGGGGCCCCCAAACAAGGAAGCATCACCTGCGGACCCTAGCCCCTGCTCCTCTGCTTGGAGGGTCGACCCCCCTCCCCGCCCCCACTCTCTAAACGTTGAATTCCCAATTTCCAGCCCTATCCTTTTTGGAGCAAAGAGTGCGAGATCACAAGAAACCAGAACCCCTAGTATCTTCCGACCTCCTCTCTGGCGGGCGCACCTCTCGCCTTCACCGAATTCTGATCTCTGGCAGGGTTCAGCCTTTTGATTCCTTGGTTCTGCTGGCAGCGCTGGCAACTCTCTGGAACAGCCCCTCTTCCCCGTTAGCTCGGTTGGGGTAGCAAGCTACGTCTTCTCTTTTTGAAACCCTCGTTGAGCCCCTCCAGAGGCTGAGGTTTCAGGTTCCGAAATGTGTTTTGCGTTGTGGGAACCTGGTACACAGGCTTGGCTCTTTGTTGTGTCATTCCGCAGACCTTTTGCCTCTTTCAGTCCTTTTATTAGCTTGTGTTTGGCTAACCCCTCAGTGACCTAGAAGCAGGTTCTCTTTAATGTTTTAGTTGCAGGAAGCAAGAGTCATTCTAGGGCTGAAGATGGGTCCCCCATTTTTGGTGAGAATGAGAGGAGAAAGCTAACTGCTTTTCAGTTGCTGGGAGTGCCAGCAAAGAAGGAATACAGGACGTGTGCCTGTTGTGTAATTTGTGTTTCTGGAATAAGGGAAGTATCTTTCCACCTTGTTTTCCTCATCACCTTTTCGGGTACGTCTGCACCTTGCCAGTCTCAAGGGATACGTGTTGCCTTTAGTTTGGTTTGAGGCTTGCAGTGTTCTGTAGGATTTGGACAGGACAGTGGGTAGCTTCTCAGAGTACTGGTCAGTCCTGCTTTCTCTGTTTTCAGAGATTAAAACTCTTCAGTGCTTGATGTTTCTGGCATGTCTGGATTCAGATATTGACAGTTCAGCACAAGTTCCGTTGCCCATTGTTAGCTACATGAGGACCAAGGGAATGTTTTTAATTTCTGTCTTACCAGGTTCGGCACTCAGTACAAAGTTGTCACTCACAAAATTTTACACACCCAGAGGAGACCTTTATTTTCACTCTGAAAATCTGTTAATAAGGCTTCCCCTTGAGTGACTCCCCCTTGACCTCTTTTTCTGCCCCAGAAACATAAATAATTGCTCTTCTTCCTCTAGTGCTGCTTTTCTCATTTAAGTAACCTCCACAACCGTGTTTTCATCAGCCCTGAATAAAAGTGAAATCTGTGCAGTTCATTTTTCCTGCTTCCCATTGTTCACATGGAAAGAGTGTTGAGTCTTCCACATTATTTGTACATTTACCTGAAATTGGGATTGGAAGTAAAGTTAACGTTTGGGAAATAGGTACAGCTAGAGAATGAAGAATACAGTGTTAAAGAAAACAATGAGATTTGACATGGAAATTTTTTTCCAGGAATGTCTTCCTACAAATTAGAGTTTAAGAGCTGGCTTTTTCTCTGTTTAACTGCTTGGGCACTGAGGATACATGTGCCGTTGCCTCTAGAGAAGAGGACAAAGCAGAGACTCAGGAGTTTGATGTCTTTGTAACTTCAGAGTTACTTTTCTTGATGACCCTGGAGAGGGGTCAGAGGCAAGGCTCCTGCTTACTTTATCTCTGTGTCCGTCTTCCAGGCGTCCACGCCAGCCGGAAAGACACTGCTTACTACAGCTGCTCAGAAGCACCACTGAAAGCTCAGGTAATACAGGCTCTTTGGATAACTTGTTGCAAAAACAAAACCAAAAAAATCTGGAATTCAACAGTAGAAAAACAGAACTAGAGTGTAATATAGAAATCTCTTTTCAGATCCAAAGAACTGGAGCCTGATTGGAAGATACAGGTGACAAAGTTCATATGCACTGAAGTGTTCAGACCAAAAAGATACTTTATGACAATGGACAAAAGCATGTATGGAAGGTGACAACAAGAGAAAGGGGAGATCTTTCTTACTGATCATACAGACCTAAGATAATAACAAACAGGCATGTTCGGAGGAATGGAATTGGAATTTCAGGAAGTGGTGCCTAGCGCAGACCTACAGTGGGAAAGAAGCCGCTGACAGAACAAAAGAAAAAAGAAAGGGAGTGAGTGAAGAAGGCAGACTGAAGGTGGTTAATGTGAGGAAAAGAAGTCTATGTGCGGTCAGAAGAGTTTTGTCATTCCTTGGGGAGGAGGAGAGACACATAAATTGTAGAACGCTAGTGCCGTCCTCTCCCTACAGAGCCCAGACTCGAATGCAGCATTTCACAGGGCAAAGACAGTACTAATGTTCCTGAAGGTGTAGGGAGCACGGTGTATAAAACAGGACACAACCAGATCTGAGGACTTACTGACACACCTGGGTCCTTGAGGTAGTGGTGGTTTGAGGCAGAGGACGACGAGAATTGAACAAGGCCTGGGCTGAGGGGACTAGAGGTAGGTGAGTTCATAACCCAAATTAGGCTGGGGAAAGGAAGTGAGGAAGAGATCGTATGTTTAGGAAAGAACATAGCACGGCAGTCTTTGGTGGCAAAAGGAGAAAGGAAGAAAGACCCAGCAGCAACGACTGTGTATTCAGATCCTTCAGGGAAAAGGCTGAGAATAATCATAGGCACAACTAATCACGAAGCTGCTGGTCTCTCTCGGTTTAGTTATGCTTTGTCGAATGCTTGTCCTTGTAGCTCTGTGGTTTTGTGACTATTTTTTCATCTATATCCTAGGCTGAATGAGTAAGGAGGGTAGCATCCTTGTCTGCCCCTCTCTCATACCTCTTTTTTTTTTTTGACAGTCTCCCTACGTGGCCACAGTTCCTTCTGTTTCCTTCGATTTGGTTCTCCCCTAGGTTACTTTACTTTGCCTCTGATTTGTTCCCTAGCAGATGTGGGCGCCTCAGCCAGCAGCAGAGAGGGTTCAGGGGAGCCACAGAGAAGCCCCTTCTGATGCCCCAAGGAGCAAGCCAACCCCTTCCAGGCTCCAGGAACACCACAAAGCAATATGAAACCTGTTCATGAGAGGAGCCAGGAATGCCTTCCACCAAAGAAACGAGACCTCCCCGTGACCAGCGAGGATATGGGGAGAACTACCAGCTGCTCAACTAACCACACACCCTCCAGTGATGTCTCTGAGTGGTCCCGAGGGCTTGTGGTGGCAGGGCAGAGCCAGGCAGGAGCCAGAGTCAGCCTGGGGGGTGATGGAACTGAGGCCATCACTGGTCTGACTGTGGATCAGTATGGCATGCTGTACAAGGTGGCTATGCCACCTGCCACCTTCTCTCCAACTGGCCTCCCATCTGTGGTGAACATGAGCCCTTTGCCCCCCACATTTAATGTAGCGTCTTCATTGATCCAACATCCAGGAATCCACTATCCCCCAATCCACTATGCTCAGCTCCCATCCACCTCCCTGCAGTTCATTGGGTCTCCTTATAGCCTTCCCTACGCTGTGCCACCCAACTTCCTACCGAGTCCCCTCCTTTCCCCTTCTGCCAACCTTGCCACTTCCCACCTTCCACACTTTGTGCCATATGCCTCGCTCCTGGCAGAAGGAGCCACTCCTCCCCCGCAGGCTTCCTCCCCGGCTCATTCGTTCAACAAAACCCCCTCTGCCACCTCCCCACCTGGGCAGTTGCCACATCATTCCAGTACTCAGCCACTGGACCTTGCCGCAGGCCGGATGCCCATTTATTATCAGATGTCCAGGCTACCTGCTGGGTACACCTTGCATGAAACCCCTCCAACAGGTGCCAGCCCAGTTCTTAACCCTCAGGAGGGCCAGCCTGCTCTGGAAGTAGCCCCTGCCAATGGACAGAGACAAGAGCGAAACTTAGTAAGACGGGAAGGTGAAGCCCTTGACTCTCCCACCAGCAAGGGCGATGGCCAGGGACTGGTGCCAGTGGTCGAGTGTGTGGCGGATGGACCGTTGTTTTCAGGTTCTCAGACTGCACGGGTGGAGGTGGCGGTGCCGGCACACCGAGGGACCCCAGACACTGACCTCGAGGTCCAGCAGGTGGTTGGCACTTTAGCTTCTCAGGACTATCGTGTGGTGGCAGCGCAGAGGAAAGATGAGCCCAGCCCCCTCAACCTGTCCCATCATACCCCGGACCATCAGGGTGAGGGGCGAGGGTCAGCCAGGAACCCAGCAGAGATGAGTGAGAAAAACCAGGCCCGCGGGTTCTACCCTCAATCCCATCAGGAACCGGTGAAACACAGACCTTTACCCAAAGCAGTGGTCGTAGCCAATGGCAACCTGGTGCCCACTGGAACTGACCCAGGCCTGCTGCCCACGGGCTCGGAGATCCTGGTGGCATCAAATTTGGACACGCAGGCCAGAACCATCTTCCCAGACAAGGAGCCGACGCCACCCCCCGTTACCTCCTCCCACTTGCCCTCCCATTTCATGAAAGGCGCCATCATCCAGCTGGCTACAGGGGAGCTGAAGCGGGTGGAGGACCTGCAGACCCAGGATTTTGTGCGCAGTGCCGAAGTGAGCGGGGGGCTGAAGATCGACTCTAGCACAGTCGTGGACATTCAGGAGAGCCAGTGGCCTGGATTTGTCATGCTGCATTTCGTGGTTGGTGAGCAGCAGAGCAAAGTGAGCATTGAGGTGCCCCCCGAGCACCCCTTTTTTGTATATGGTCAGGGTTGGTCCTCTTGCAGCCCTGGGCGGACTGCACAGCTCTTCTCTTTGCCCTGCCATCGACTACAGGTGGGAGATGTCTGCATCTCTATCAGTTTACAGAGCTTGAACAGTAACTCAGTTTCTCAGGCCAGCTGTGCTCCCCCAGGCCAGCTGGGTACCTCCCGAGAAAGGCCTGAGAGGACAGTCTTGGGACCCAGAGAGCAATGTGACAGTGAGGGGAAGAGCCAGCTGTCAGGCGAGGGCTCCCAAACGGCAGAGCCCTCGCAGCCAGAGCCTGGTGCTCAGGCCTGCTGGCCAGCTCCGAGCTTCCAAAGATACAGCATGCAAGGGGAGGAGGCACGAGCTGCACTGCTCCGTCCCTCTTTCATTCCACAGGAGGTGAAGCTGTCCATCGAAGGGCGTTCCAATGCGGGAAAATGAACCTCTCTCCCAGACCAGACTGGGGCTTACCCCAGAGCTGGGCCTCACCGTGAGCAGGCAGAGGATTTGCACATGCCGAGCAAGGAATGGCTCTCTTGGCAGTGAGATTGGAGGGGCGGAGGGGGGAAGAGGAGGCATGAAGGCAGCCTCCCAAGGCAGGGTCTGTTGCTCATTACCCTGTGGCATTCTTTCAGGACAGCCCCAGAGGATGCTGTGATGGGGAGCAGCAGGCCTGGGCCAAGGAAGGAAGGGGGTACGTGCAGGATAAGAGACATTCCAAATATCAGGGCCTCCCTGTTCTTTCCTCCCCATCCCGAGCTCCTGCAAGGGGAAAGTCAGTCTTTGGGAGCAGGTGGCAGAGGGAAGGAGCAACGAAAGAGCCAAAAATGATGATACACAGCTTATAGTAGCAGTTCAACTGTCTGAAGTTTTTTTTTTCCTTTCTTTTTTGTGGTGGAAGGGCAGGAGCCCCATGGTTGGAATAAGAGGGTTCCCACCCAGAACTCTTCTTTTGAGAGCTGTGCACTTTAAAGGGTAACGTTGCTACACAGATGTCTGTGGCTGACTTGTAGGGGAGGAGCATTCATCTACAGGACTTGGGTCGATCCTGCTTCAGCCCTTTCCCATTTCTCACCATTCCTCCCACAAGCTTCTAGCACCAGGCGAGAGGGAAGCCCCTCCAGGGTTCAGAGTGAAGTACTGTTTTGGTGCGGACCCAGTCAGGGGACTTGAGGAGAAAGACGTTTTGGCCAGTCTGACCAGGCTCTATGCGTGGCTTCTGGAAAGGTAGTTGATGTAACAAAGCTCCTCCTACCCAGCATGCCAGCCCTGCTTTGAAATTATACTAAATCTCTAGCTGGTAATGGTGACTTTTGAAAGAACCAGTGGACGCTTTCCCCAGGCCCCGCATTCCTCTGTCTGTCAGTGTTGTGCCTAAGTGCCTGCGTGGCTCCCATCTTTCTGTTGCCGTAACCCCTCTGCATGGTTTCTTGACCTGGGCCTAATTTGTAGCTGCTCTGTCTTTCCCCTTCTGCAGAATTGGTTTTGTCCACTCTGACCAGGACCTCCCGTTTTTGGTGTGCAGGGTCTCTCTGGTTTCCCCTTCAGTTATAGTCTCTGTTTTTATAAACTCGGAAAGAATCATGTCCCCTCCTCTGCAGCTTGTTTGTGAATCATGTCCCCTCCTCTGCAGCTTGTTTGTGGAGAAACAAGAAGGGAACTGTGCCCTGGGTCAGGGCACACAGGCCTGGCTGGGCGGGGCTCATCCTGGCATTTTTATATAGCTCCTCCCACCTTAATTCCCCCTCGTCTCCTCGTGGGCCCCTCCCACAGCTGACTCGAAGGTTCTGGGTAGTCTTGATAACGTGTCAGTACCTTAAGTTGCCTAGATTTTGTGGTGGAGTATTCCTCTGCAAAGAGTATTTCCAATCTTGATTGCATTTGCCTCCCTATGTCTTAAGCCCACATTTTTCCCCCCACAACTTTTAGCATCAGCTCAGACTGTGGTATTCTACTGGGTATTGAGAACTAGGCTCCCCCACCAGCTCTCAGGTGGGTGGGTGGGTTTTTTGTTTGTTTTTCGGGGGTCTTTAGACTCTTGAAGTAACTCAGGGTATCGTCCACCCAGCTCTGGAAAGGCTTCTCCCAGGGTACGATCCTGGCATTTCCTTGAGAAATGTGCTCGGATGCCAACACCTGGCCTGCCATCAGGAGTCTCACGCCTCTGAGGTCTGATCTCTTCTCTGTCAAAGACTTGAGGCAAGTCTTGTGACCTCTCACTCTTTCACTTCCTCCCCAGCTGCCAAATGGGGATAATAATCTTACCTACCTCCTGGGGGGGGAGGGGGAGCTCTGAGAATGGAGTCATTCTTAGTGTTCAGGTGCTAAAGGTTGTTCTCCTAGCGGAACAAAGTGGCTGAAACTGGCTTGTTTGTTACAAGTCCTACACTCCACTGTGTCATTCCTTGAGAGCAGTTACCTGGTCGGCCAGCTTTTGGAGTCTCATCCAAAGGAAACTGCTGACCTCCTGTAAGAACTTAAGTCTCTGGTTCACCTCAGAACCAAACACCAACCCTGTCTGGCGAACACTCAACCTTGTACTCGTTTGGGATCATGCCCTTCCCTCTCTGTCCCCCACATTCTCGGAATGCTGCTTTCTTCGGTTTCTTTGCTGCCATGGGGGAGTCTGAGGAGCTGAGTCTTGAGGACTCCTCACAGATATGGTGGCCCTTAGAGAAGGCCTCCTCTCTGGCTGTTCTATGAACAACTCACTCCTAGGGGCTATTTGCTTGGGTTTCTCAAAAACATCCTTCCTCATAGGAAGGCTTATCAGCTGGATAGAGTGACGTGCACACAGTAGACACTCAAGAAATGTCCACCAGGGGCACCAACTGAGCTTCTTCCTTGTGGGAGCAAATCTCTATCTAACCAGATACAGGCCAAGTAGTTTAAGTCAAATAACCCTCTACTACCCAGTCTGGTAACTTCCACTTGACCTAGGAAAGGGAAAATCTTGTGCACCTTGGCAGGTTGGGCCCCGGCCTTTCTGCTGCTGTTCCTCTTCTGTCTCTTACCGGGAAAGCAGTACCGGCAGCTCCCCTGATACTGTGCCATGCGTATGTAATGTATTAATACTTGATTTTGCTGAGCTGCAGAAGTGTCTTTTATAAAGTGTGGTCTCCCAGAAAAAGAAGCTCTGTGCTGTAAATCTTGATCAGAGCTGTGGCATTCCCTTTGCCTTTTCCCTCTGGTTCCGTCTTTCTTCCAGGCATGAAACGTAAGAGTAACCTTTGTTGTGTCCATTCTTCCTTATAGGAATTTTATAGGTTTGCGAGAGACCTACGAGCGATTTTGAGAGAGTGAGCATTTTAGTGGGAAGCTGTCAGCTTTCTGGGGAATGGGCAATTGAAGAAGGCCAGAGCCGGTCCCTTGTCAACGGTAGAGGCCATTCCCAGAGCCTGGGGATAGAAAGGAGGACTGCTAACTTCAGCACTAAACAGAAATGATTATACCACTTTAAGAGTAGGGGGCACAGGTAAAGGATGGGTAGTGCATCCTAGTCTTGGATCATCAGTCCTGTCAAAGTTAGTATGCAGGAGGGTGGGGAGGGTGGCAGCCTGGGAAGGGGGGCTTGGGAGTCCAGAGCTGAGCACTCACACCTGTGAGGAGGGGCCCCAGTGGATCTGGACTGACCCTTCTACACGCTTGGTCCCAGCCGGTCAGAACGCCAAGGGGTTTGGTTCGTGCTGCTTTGCCACCGCTGCTGTCTGCTCACTGTGCTGCCTGCTGCCCTTCAGAGCTCCCTGTCCTTCCACGTCTCTGGCCATGTAGATGGAATCCAGGCACCCTTCGCATTCTCACCTGTGCAGGTATTTATAGCAGAGTCAAGGGGACTCGGAATTGTATGGCTTGCTGCTGGCGAGCAGGTGACTCCAAAGGGATGTGGTTTTAGTGCTCGCTGGGAGCCCTTTGGCTCCAAATATCTAAATGTCTTGAGGGAGAAACCAGCAGGTCCTACTAGTGGGTGTTCTGTATTAATGTATTTCCTTTGTGATATCTTGTATCCTGTTCTTAAAATAAATGGAGGGGAACCAGGTTAGGGTCTGTATCAGCATCCCGGGGAAGTGCATTGGCTCCAGTTATGTGGATTCTGGTTTGGGGTTGGGAGAGGGTCTGAAGTTGGATTGAACAGCCCCTCAGTGGGGTTTAGTTTTATTTTCACCAGTGGGCATCATAGGAGATGCACAGGTTGGTGGTATCATTTAAATTTGCAACAGGTGGGCATATTGAAGAGTTGAGTGATCACACTGGAGATGAAGTGTGGACATGGGTTGACTGAGAAAGGGCCTGGGTCCATTAAAGTAGTGAAGATAACCTGATTAATTGGCCGTGGGAGATTAGGTCACAGTCTTAAAAGCAAAGTGAATAGGGCAGAGGCCAAGTTTTAGGGAGACTTGTTGGCTTCCTGGGGCTAAGTTTACTAAACCACGCTGAAGCTACAGTACTTTCCAGATGGGAAAAAGTGTACACTACAGTTGAGCTGAACTGTGCTGGGTTGGATGTTGACCAGGAACCTATTAGCCCTTTGCTGGGAAGCCTTCACCTTCCAAGCTTCCCTGGAGTAGGGAAGGCCTCCTACATTATGCAATAATAAAATAAGCATCTGAGTCTTTGCAGTTGTCAGTTGCCCTTTCAACTCTAAGACCATTCTTTGGACCAGAAGCCTGGTCTGGGCCTCAGATGACACTGGCCCTTGAGATGCTAGAGCTGACTGCACTCTCTCCTTCCCTGCAGACTATGCACAGTGCCTGGGGCAGGAGGAGGAGCAGTGGTGTGGTTTGCCCTGCTAAACCTCCCCAGCAGGAACAGTAGTAATAAATGCACTTTTCACACTAAGGTTTCTTTATCTCTGTTAAGCCTAGATTCTCCCTCAGTAGATTGCAGACTCAACAGTCTGTGTGGTCCCATTTTAACTGCAAATGCCCAGCAGTGAAGGTGGCGCCCCACACTGGGCTCCTGTCTGCATCGTGTGTGTGGCAGCAGCCCACGTGCCTTTACCTAGTGTCAAACTCGCGAGCGTTGATTTCTGTCTTTATGACCGTCGTGGGGACGGAGGTTCCTCAGAGAGAGGGCGTGCGCTGATGATGGTGGTTTTACACCCACTCCCTGGACGGGGAGTTTGCACGTGGTTGTGAGCTGTGAGTGGTTAGTACATTGCTGGTATTGCTGAAGGCAGGGTGCATCCCTCATTCGCTTGATGCTCACATTCGAGAGAATCTGGTGTTGGGGGAGAGACTGACTGTTCTCTTGACAAACTTGAAGTATTAAAAATAAGGCTGTCCCCTCTAACCTTTCTAGTCACATATAGGATCCCTGTAGCCAAAACAGTGTGTTCCAGCTGCAGAGAGCAGACTGCTCTCGGCTTGCACAGCACCTTAGGGGAGGGAAACGGATAGGGAATGGGGTGGAGAAAGGAGGATGGGGATGTCATCCAGTTGGCTTTAGGGTCCCGAGGAGTAGAGAAGGACCACTGGGGAGGTCTGGATGGATCTGACTGGTGTAGGAGTTCCCTGTAGATAAATTACTGACCCCCAACTACCATCCCCAGTATGTAATGGCTGAATTAATATGTAATCAACTGCATTGTATCTAAAGCCTTAGAACTAGTCAGGTGCTCCCCCCACCCATACCATTTCTTACCCTCTAATCCTACCTGATCTTTAACAAAGCATTAATAATTCTAAGGATAATCTCTATTTTGTTGTGCTTTTTTGTAACTGTTTTAAATAAATCAATTTGTACTGTATATTTGTATTTTTGTGAGATCCTTTTTGCTGTTTTACCATTTTAAGTCTCTGTACTTGGCTACACACAGATTGTATTTTTATTGTTGATGCTCTTCTTATGGATACCTGCATTTAACTTGTGGACTATGTAAACAATATATATCAATATCTATATATCTACATATCTATCTATATAAACTACTAGCTTTTCCTTTTGGTGTTTGCGCCTTTTTCCTATCCCAGCCTTAGATGGCCATCGGGTGGGGGTGAGAAGCCCTCCGTGGGCAGGCTTGTAACAGAGACCACATGGTACCCATCTGTGTGTGATGAGCTCCAGGCAGATTATGTGAGCTCGTCCTGGAGCGTGGTCTGCACGTTTTGTTGCTGTGTATTTCAGAGACCCAGAAGTCTACCTGTAGGCTTAGATACTAGCGTAGTCAATGAAAAGGACCTGAAGTTGTCTTCATTGGTGGCCTTGTCTCCGTTTTTCGTTCCTCAGGAATACTGTCAGAAATTGCTAAAGTCAGTCAGTTCCAATGATAGTTACTGCTTCTAACTCAGAAAGTTTGCCACTCAGGTACAAGATAGACTTATTGAGCATTTACTGTGTGCCACAAACTGTCCTAAGTGCATTATATATTAACAATCATTTGTTGCTAGTAGTAGTATTTATATTTTATGGGTGGGGAAACCAAGATGGAGGTCAAATAACTTGCCTGAAGTAATACAGCTATTAAATAGCAATGCAGAATTTTCAATCCAGGTATCTAACTCCTGAGTCTGTTAACTAACAGATCTGAAAGTTAAATGAAATAATCCATGTAAAGTGCTCAGAATAATCTTTAACACGTAGTGAGTGCACCACCGTTTTGAAGGATCCCAAGTAGGCCTTCAGTAGGGAACTATGTAAGAGAAAGGCACTCGATTTAATTAAGTACTTTTAAATGTCCAGAACTTCAAAATAAGCTTATTGAAATGTTTGTATTTTTCACAACAAATATTTCAGCCCACCCAGAAGGAATTAACCCTAGTTTGGTGGTTGGGGGTGGGGGTCCAATAATGCTATTAAATAACCTTGAACCAATGGAGGTCAGAGAAGAGTCCAAGTTTCCTTGTTATGATATTGGAAGAGGGCTACATTTCTGGCATAGTTATTTTCCTGGCTACAACTTAACTAGGGCACTTCCTTCTGGACCTCAAGATCTATAATTATCTAAACTGTACACAACCTTTGGTGCAGACTAAGGAAAGTTTTGTGCTTGTTCTGTACCATCACAGCAGCTTTTTAGAAATGACCTCAGCCCTTATCTCCTCCACAGTTTGGCAACCATACAGAGTAGTTGCTTTGTGCTAGCCTTCACCACTACTGACTCGAGCTCTCATACCACCTTAACTCTGGATTATCCTACCTTGGCTCTGGGAAGTACGTGAAAAGATGAATTACTTCTCTCAAACATGAGTTCCTTGATGCTGTGGACCTTAATATTGCAACTATTTCTATGAATGTATCCCTAAGTGCAGCTGTCTGCTCTCTGGGATAGAATTTTAAAAGTTTGACAAACTGAATCCTGCCTGGAAAAATAGTCAGCACGTAGTCTAAATAGCGTAGCCTCTTTAGAAGATGCCAGTTGCATCCCCCACTGCTCGGGTGGCCACAGAGTTTTACTACGATACCTGCTCCTATGTGCACTCTGTGTCCTGCCTGCCAGGGCCCTGGGGCATGAGGCCAGTGTTGTGCACCAGGCCCAATCTGCTCTCTCTATGTAAATTCACAGAGAGACATGAATGGATAACAACAGAAAGTGATATTGGACCACTAGGAATCAGTAATTTTGCACCGAGTTTTGGGAGATGTTTACTGTAGTCTGCCTGAAATTGAAACAAAATTAAACAAGTTGCTTTGGAAAGTGTGAAAGCTGCTAGTGAACTCAATTCTCTATCAGGAGGAGTAACTGAAATTAATGAAGCCCTTGCAGAAATCCAGAACTTGTCAATAAGTCTTGTTATGAAGATGGTTGCCTGGTCAAGATGACTCTGAGTAACCCTGCAGAATTAGATGAGTTAATGAGTGAAGAAACACAAGAAATGCATAAAGTCTACTGAGTGAAAATGGAATCCACCCCCCTAAGTAAAGTAGTATGAAACAACTTT
>PVKM010012491.1:0-31585 GCA_004027735.1 Carollia perspicillata | reverse complement strand
GGTGGGTATAAGGGGCATAAATGGTAATAGAAAACAAATACAGGTTTTTTTAAATATCAAAAAAAGAGAATTGGTCACTTCCAGACAGGCATCTTGAAAAACGTGTTTCACAAAGTGCAAAAACCATTAAAAACTCTTGAAAGAATGTTTCTTAGGCTAAAAACCCACACAGAAGTCTACACTAATGACTTTCTGTGTGCGTTCCACTCACCAATTATGATTTACCACGGGGCGTTGCAGAACAATGCCCCACCCAGGTGAAATCGCCAGGTACCGAAACACACGCCTGTAAAGTTCCAAAACTTCTTCCGAAAAAGTTTATGTGCCAAAGGGCCTCCTGAAGCATGTGCCACACTGCCCTGTCTTCTAAGACAAAGGACAGTCGACATTTTTTGGTGATTCGGGCATCTAATTCTAAACTTCACCTTTTGGGGTAGCCTGGCTGGGATCCATCATATTGCATCAGGTAGACTCAGACTTGAGTTTTTGTTGATGTTTTAAACTTTCCAGGCTTCAGTTTCCCTACCTACAAAACTGCGATGATGATAATAACTCCTTGTTAATGTCGACGCACAGGAAATTAGCAACTGTGTTAGCGTCTCTGTGTTTGGTCGTGGGGATGTTTGGGGATTGACTTTCTTCGGTCAATCCTCTTGCTGTTGCTTCTTGTCATAAGTAGCCTGTCTCCTGGGGCCTTCTTCTTCTGACCTGTTTTTACTCTCTTAGAGTGGGTGTGGGTTTTGCT
The DNA here is from genome assembly GCA_004027735.1 of Carollia perspicillata. NCBI lineage: Eukaryota > Metazoa > Chordata > Mammalia > Chiroptera > Phyllostomidae > Carollia > Carollia perspicillata. The sequence goes on along the minus strand of PVKM010012491.1, from coordinate 30,840 downwards.
TCAGGAGGTCTTGCTGTCTGTTGCAGCGGTTTTCAACTGGTTGGTTGCAAGGAGCACGCCAGGTGTGCTGCAAGAATGTTTTAAACATGCAGTACCTGACTATTTAGTCAGAGGCACCGACCTCTTTGCCTTATATTGTCAAATTGAAAAAATGACAACAACCAACACAATAGTCGTTCAGTATGAATGAATCAAAATTATGCCCTTTTTTGTCAGATAGGCAAAAAATGTATTTTCTGGCGTGCCGCAGAATTTAGGTGTGCCGTGAGATAAAAAGGTTAGAAATCACTTGCCTATCGGGAAGGTTTGGCCATGAGGTCAGAGCTTCGCCCTGAGCCAGGGCACCCCCAGGGCCAGCTGCCCCGGGGCGGAGAGAGAGCGCTGCCTCTCTCCATCCACCAAGCTCACCGAGCGTCTAAGAGCAACCGCGCATGGAGCCCTCGGCATTAACTGAGCAGCCCCTTATCGTTGCTTCTGCAACCATCCCTCCCCCCACCCCCCTGTCTGGATATTAGAGGTCTGGGCTATTTGGCCTCTAGCTAAGTGTCCTGGATAGACAAGTTGCTCCTGCATTCACGGACGGCCAGAGGAGCCCTCAAAATTCTAGAAGACGTGTCTATTTGTCCCAAAATAGGGGATGATATCTTAGAAAGGTAGCAGTTGATAAATTGACTACAGTAAACAGAGGAAGCAGATCAGACCTCAATCATCTGGCCCCTCCCCACCTGGCCAGCATTGATTTCCTGTGCTCAGTCAACACTCTCAGTTTTAGTCAAACAGCCAAACCCACGTGAGACCCTGTGAGCGCCCACTCTCCCCTCCACAGTGTCCAGCCACACACGCCCTTCTTCTTCCCCTCGGTTTCCTGGATCCGCCCAGGTCTCTCTGATGGACCCCCGACTCTGAACTCAGAGCATTGCAGATCACCTCGATTTGCTTGCTTTCCTTTGGCTCATGTGTAGTTACCTTGTGTTCTGAGCATGGAAATTCTCTTAGGAGCCTGGACCCCACATTTCACGTCTGTATCCCCAGGGCAGGTGCATGCAGGTGGTTGTGTTAGTGCTGTTTTACATTTGAGATGCCGGGACATAGGTCAGCATGACATGAACCTGCACCGCAAGGCCGGCAGAGCTGTCTTCTGTGTTTGTCCATCTTGTGAGGTGACATAATGACAGCACGAGGATCAGACACAGGCCGTGGACGTCTCCAGGCTCTCTGTGGATTGGTCTCTGACCCACAAAGTGTCAATGGATCGACCATTCATTCATCCAAAACCAGTTTGTAAGAGCCTGCAATGTGCCAGGCATGCTAATAGCGTTGGAAACCCAGTGATGAGTAAATTGCACTCTCTGCCCTCATGGAACTTCGAGTTTGGGAGGAGGGAGCAAGTACAAACATATGGTAACGGATGGTAAAGCTGCCACACGTCGGGTATCACCTAAGCACTCTACATCATTTCATTTGCTTCTTGAAAAAAAGAAAAAAAACCCTGCGAAGTCATTGTTACTCTTTCCACTGTGTATGGATGGAGAAACGTGGGCCCAAAGAAGTTAAGCAACTGGCCCAGGTGGCGGAGAAGGGTTTGAAAGCTGGAATGCCCTACCTTGCAACCTGTGCTCTTTACCTCTCTGCTCTACCGCCTCTCCCTACACTGTGCATCCTGACTGGGAATGTGATGTGGACATGTTTTGTTAGCACACAGCGCTGAGATCCAACCTAGGCTGGGTAAATCAGGGAAGGCTCCCTGGAGGAGGTGATGCCTGTCCAGATCCCGAGAAGTGAACCAGCCAGAGGAGGAGTGTGTATGGCTGGTGGTCCAGGCAGAGAGCAGCATGTCAAGACAAGGAGGGTAGAGAATTTAATGACTTCGGGAATCACAGTAATTGAAGGGCCGTTCTTGTGACTTGCTGATACGAACCTCTTCTTGGAAAAGAGGTGCCTGAGCATTGCTGTTTAACTTTATTTTCTGGCCAGGCAACTTCCCCCATCTCAGAGAAGGGGTGTGGTCAGGAAACAGGAAAGACTGAGGTTATAGGGATATTCCGTTCTGCCCCCACCCTCCCTGGCCAGGGTCTGTGGTCTCATACCCTATGTCCAGGAATCCTAGCGTAATGCCTGAAACTGGGGTTGCCTGCGAAATTCCTGGTAACACTTTGGATTAGGCTCTGCTGGTCAGTTTACTCCCACACAGGGCTGCCTCTGAACCCACGTCTCTTTCCTGTGAATGGATGGCGGGAGGCCACGGCGTCCAACTGGAGGTGTCCGCCTGAGTCTCTAGAAATCAAAGCAGAAGGGAGAGTTCTCTGTGGTTCAGGAGGGCGTCTCGCACTCAGGAGAGACCTTCAGGTGACTCACAACATGACTCCAGAATTACTGCCCGCCCAACCACAGAAATATTCTGATTCCCCCAAGGAACCATAAGCAGCAATGCTTTTTTGTATGGCAACAACACCACTAATAACAGAAACAGATCCCCCTCCAGGTATGTGGTACAATAAAGGGGAACAGTCCTGCTGACTCAGGCTCAGCTGGCAGCTGACCCCACGCTCACCAGCCTTGACCAAGGACTCCACCCAGCAACTTAGCTCACTGAAGAAGTGAGGAAAAATACCACAAAATTACTCTCCTCCTCCTACCAAGGTTAAAGAGCAGTTGGGACAACTGTTATTTTTGGCCATTTGTTTTTAAGCAGGCGATGTTGCAATCACAATCCTCCAAATGCAAGCTTCGGTGTGGACGTCCTTCTTAACAATGCACTCTGTCTTCTGATTGAGAAAAATCACTTGAGATTTTCTAATACACAATCCCACTTGTTCTGCCTCGCAGCCCGGGCACCTTCTCTGAACCCAGCGGTCCCAGAAGGCCTGCATCTCACCCCATGTAACTCCATGTAATTCTCCCATCTAATTACACTGGGTGAGAGTGTCTTCAGAAATTCAGTGGGAGCCCTGGGTGGGGAGGGGATAAAGAGGAAGAGGAAATTGACCTGGTAAAGACACTGGATTTTTCTAAGAAAGGGATTTGTGGGTTTTCCTGTAGTCATGAGTCCTACAGGGAGGGGGAGGGGGAGAATATATATATTCTCTTTTGTTTTGTCCTTTTTAGTGGCAAGGGGGCTTGAAACCTTTGGATTAAGAGAAACTCAACAGATAATTTAATTCCATCCTTCTCCTTCTGCCTGGATAAATCATCTTAGGGAAAAAAATACATCAGCTGCCCTTGTCTTCCTTCTGGAAAAGAGCTTTCATAATTGTCCTTCATTAGGGGACATAGTGCCTCACAACTCATCTATGCTGATTGCGGAGGAGACAGAGAAAAATCCCTGAAAAATGTTAGCTGGGTCGAAATAAAACTTGAAAGAAAGAAATGTGTATTGGACTTAGGTTTGAGAGGACAGCGAAGCATGATAAAGGAAAATCCACATGATCTTTTTGTTTACTTTCTAGCTTTGTAGCCACCCGTCTTTGCAGTCTACACGTACTTTTCTGCTCCGCCTCATTAGATGTCTGTAGGTGGGGCAGAGGGACTATCAGGCAACAACAGCAACTATGTACTGCGCCCTCCACAGGTGTCAGATGCCACTACACCAAGAACGTTCCATGTTTTACTCCACCAGCTCACCCAGGGGTCTGACACTACCAGTATTCCCATTTAACAGATGGGCCTCCTGAGGCCCTGAGAAATAGCACAGATAGTAATGATAGGACCGGGATGTGAAGCCCGCCACCCAAAGCTGCCTTCGCACACTCGTGCTCATGTACCTAGAACTGTCCTCTGCTGTCCCGATGCCTAGGGAGTTGGGGTCTCTCTGATGTCCTTAGCTAATCTTAACAAGTCTTTGCCATTTCTCTTTTTTCCTTCCTTTTCTTTGCCTCTTCCTGCCATGTGGTCACCCCCGGATGCCAGCAGGGCGGTCAAGGAGAGAGAGAGCTTTCTGTCTTTATACCGACCCTGTCAATAGTCTCCGTCTGCCCCCCTGTCACCCACCTCCCACTCCCCTGGTCTCCTCCAGCCCCCCTCACCGTCCTCCACATTCCCTGCCATCCCCCCACCGCCTCACCCTCCATCTGGAATCCGAAGATGTGAGGGCTAGTAATAGAGTGTCAGCGGAAGTAATTGATTCCTCACACAGAGAGAATTCGGCTGCCCTGGGTGTCGGTGGAGCTGAACCAGAGTCTTGGAGGGTGAGCGAGACATGTAAACAGTCCACGGCTGGGCTGTCAGGGCGCAGCCAGACACACCAGAGAGTGAGCGGGAGGGAAACGGTGGAACAAATCATTGTTTTATTGGGGAGAAAAAAAAGTAAATAATATTTCAGCCTCGGAATCGATAGTTTGAAAGAGATGGTTGAGTGCTGGAAGCCCAAGGAATCCTGATGCAGGATTTAATGGAAGAGTTTTTCTTTGTCTCAAGGCAGGAGGGTTCGTCCCACCCGCCCACCCTCTTCTCCCATTATCATCGTTATTATCATTAAAATAATTACCGTAACAATTACAGTTGATGAGACCTCAGGTTTATAGAGCACCTTTCATCTAAAAGTTCAAAGTGATTTGTCTGTGTGGCATCCCTTTGAGAGTGGTAGGAGGGTAAAGCAGTGTTATTTTTTTGGTCTTATCTGCTGAGAAACTGAGGTCCAAGGAGATACAGGATGAAGGCCAGGCCCCATGGCAGGGTGCTGGGTTCAGTGCTGGGGCACTGACTCCTCTTCTGGGGATCCTGGGGGCGTTCTGTACTGCCCACCAGGGCCCTTCTCCTCCGGCGGCTGGCCAGCCAGCAAGCAGTTGTGTGCAAAAAGCAGACAGCACGCAGGGCTACGTCCTTCAGGGTCTGACTCACGCTGTTCCCATCCTTCGATGAGACTTCCTACAATCTGGTTCCCTTTCTTGGAGAAGCTGATGTCCTTTCTAGACATACTTCCTTCTGGTCTTATGGAGCCCCCAACCAAGATCCCCCAACATTCCAGAACATCTGTGGCTTCCACCCATAACAAACGCCCGTCCGTTCTTCCCTTCGCAGAGAGGAGCGCTGTAACACACACCACTTTAGCGTGGCCAGGACTGCACTCCCTCTGAGCACACTCACAGTGCCTGCGGAATGCAGCCACCGAGGAAGTCACACTGAGTGAGCTGCTGTTTCAGAGGCGGAAGAAGTTCCAGCTGACTGGCCACGGAGTGCTGTATTCAGAATCTCCACCCTGGCGTGGCAGCAGCCCCTTCCTGCTTGGACAGTAGTACAGGCCTCCATTCCCACCCCACAGTGCTTGGGGCTCTCTGCACAACAATGACAATGTGGCCCCTGGAGCCAGGAGAGGCTCTGAGCTCTGTAACCTGAAGCTCTGAGAGCAAGAAATACCAGGACAGGCCCAGCACACCTGCCACCTACTCCCCAACTGTCCCCTGCTTAGATTTCCACATGGCACATTTTTCAGACAGGTTTCATATTTTCCAAGTTTTGTTATGGAGCCTGGGTGCCAGCAGAAAGGGGGTAGAAAAATGACTGGGAGCCTGAATTCCTGGAAAACCATGAAGGACTTTTCCAAGGCCCCGACTGATCCCGCCCCCCCCCACGTGCCCAGCACACCTCCCGGCAGGCTCCCACTTTTCAGACAGACGGGCAGGCCCCGAATCACTCTCGCAATTAGACCCTCTGGGAGCCAGGGTTAGTGAACACCTGTCCCAGAAGGAGCCCTTCACCTGGCCAAGTGCAGGGATGCTCTCAGCACCTAGGCCCGGAGTGATGTGCTCTGATTTCCCTCAGTGGGAAACAGTCACTTTCTGTCCCTTTCCGGTCAGTCCCAAGGGGCGCAGAGCCGTGACCCTTGTCCCCATTTATGAGGTGAGGCAAACTGAGGCATGGGAGTCCAACTGGCCCAGGCTGGCTAGGACAAGGTAGGGAGGCTCTGGCCCTGCTGGGGTTCACCTTCAGGTCCAAGTGCCAGCCTGCTGGTGAGCGGGCATAAACAGTGGGCTCTAGCGCCATTGGAAAATGAGTGAGCTAACTGCAGAGGGTGAGGCCTCTGTAGACATGTGCGCTAGACAGAAGGAAGGCCTGGCCCTCACCTGAACACAGCCTAGCCCAAAGCCTTAAACTTCCCGTCGGCACCGTTTGCCTAGGAAATCTTCTCTTATGTAAGCAAGCATATCCCCTCCAAGCTGGCCTCCAGGAGCTGAGCAGGTCTGTGGCCATGCAGCCTGAGGAATGCGCAGTGCAGGGGAACCAGGACAGTGGGGGAAGGGGTGCTCAGCCGGAGGGTCAGGGGAGAGGTGGTGGAGGCTTTGTTGTGTGCCCTCAATTCTCTGAAAGTTCATCACAGTGACACTTATCAGACACCCTGTCTGGAGCGGCCTCCTTCCTCACGTTGGGAGGCGTTCTTGGCAGCCCGCTCTGTCAGGAACAATGAGACCGGCGGGGCCCTCTCCATCATCCCAGGCCTCCTGCGGAAAAACAACCAGCAATTATAAATAGATGGTATTTGTAGTTTCCAGAGTCTTGCCTTCAAGGTTTTTGGGACTAATCCGTGCAGTTTGTTTTGGATTATTCTCTTTGTATCCTTCCTTTACCGGGTGGTCAGATTTCCTCCCTTCTCCAGAGCCACGGTGACCCTGGCTGGGAGGGGATTGTGAATAAGCTCAAAATATCAGAGACTTGGGGTGGGAAGAAATGAAGGAAGAAAAGGGAACTGCAAGTGGCCACTATTTAAAAAACAACTGGCACCATGGCAAATACACAAACAAATGTAGAGTCTTGGCACTGTTTGAGTCCTTGGAGCAAGAGAACAAATGATAATAATAAGTTAGATAACTCAAAAGTAATGATAGCAGCAGCAGGAGCAATCGCAACCAACGCCTACGTACTGAGTACCGATATGTACCAGGCACTGTGCTGAGCTGCCCGTGAGTGTTAACTCACGAAACGGAGGGAAGCTGCGTACCTTGCTGTCCAGGACCTGGCCAGTGCGGGAATGGGCGTGCTGCACCGAGCCTGGCAGGCTGGTTCCAGAGCCTGGGCTCAGAAACATGAGAATGAATCCAAGTGACATTTCAAAAACTCAAGTGACTGAAGCACTGTTGATGGCTTTGTACAGGAGGGGGATTTGTAGAAACCACCTGCCCGCCAGCATCCCCGTTGTGGGGCACGGATGAGATTCTCTAACTGCACGATTTTTCATTTCCTCATCACGTGTTTGGTTTCCAAAGCATCTTGTGGGTGTGACTCTCCTCTCCCCCAAGTCTGCCATCCCGCTTTGTAGAGCACAGGGGATCATGAAAACGGCCAGCGTCTCCCAGGCACGGGCTAAGGCATCCAGCACTAGGTTGGACCTGTACGTCTCTTTGCAATCCTTCCACCAATCCCACAAGGTGGGGACTGTTATCGCTTCCGTTTTATAAGTGAAGAAACTGAGACTCGGAAGATAATGCGTTGCCCACAGTCACGCCATCAGTGAGAGCCAGCAACTACAGGGGTCCGTCTGCAAAGCCCACGCACGTACTTCGCTTCCCAGGGCACATGCACCCTTATAGACAGATATGTTTCTGCGTGAGAGTCACTTAAGATTTGTTTTTGTCACAGGCCCCTTTCCTCCACACAAACACATGACATTTTTGCACGTGATTGTAGGGGTCCCCAACCTACTGAAACTCACCTGTGGACCCTACTGAAAATCCATGGGCTCAAGACTATGGGCTCTAGATCATACTTTAAGAGCTTATAAATAAAATACACAGGATACTATTTTCTAACTCGATAGGCCATATGTTCCCATATGGGTATATATATGCATATAAAAATACTTCACTTACAAAAATTAATATGTTATCCCATCTGAACGCTTACATGCTAGATTTCTACTAGGTGAGTCCCGAAACCATGAATGCCAAATCTGCTCACCGCCTCTATTAGCGATTTGTTTAAACAAAACAGCTAAATAAAAAGGCCAAGCAGTTTCTTTACTTCTGGTACCTTCTAGTATTCTTGTGCTTTAGCAATCTGGCATTCCCTCTGCTCTCAGCTATTCCTTTGACAACGAGGCGAAGGGACACAGGCGAGGTCTGTGTGCCCTGGAGTGAGACTGCCTGGGTTCAAAGCCTGCCTCTGACCATTTCTCGTCATGTGACTTTGGTCAAGCCACTTAATCTCTCTGGGCCTCAGTATCAGCATCTGCAAATGGATGGTAATCGGCACAGGGCATAGTGCGCACTAAATGAGGGCTGAATGAAATAGTATCTAAACTGAGGGCCTAATGCATAGTAAGTGCTCAGTTAATGGGAACTCATCCCATCAAAACACCAGGGTCTTATCAAATGGGTGGTAGCAGTGAAAGGGAGAAAATTCAAGGAAATGAAATTTGCTTTTTAAATAACCCCTACCCGATAGCAAGCTGATTTCTCCCTCAAGGCTGGATGTCCCTACTGACCCCGAGAAGCAGGTGACCTGACTTTGGGCCCAAAGTGACCAGAGACTTCCTCGGGCAGCCTCTTTTTGTCTCCGGCAGCTTCTTCTTTGGGAAGATGTAATTGATTGGTTTTTTTCCTCCTATTTTCCCTTCAGGTTTTAATGTAAGGATTAATAAGACAGTGTTTGTGGATGTCTTTGAGCTTCCTGGAAGAAAGGCACTCCAGGAGGTGATAAATTCTCTGGCCTGGATAATCTACTCATGAAATATGGAACTTTGAACGAGTGAGAAAAATCTCAGATCACTATGACAGCATCTTAATTAGAGTTGATTTGTTTGCCGCTAATAGTGAAAATGCTGTCAGCGTGATTCGAGATGTTTCTTCCACTCAAAATGTTCCATTGCGTGTTTTTGAGGTGCAAGGCAGCATGTGGGTTTCCAGATACAACCAAAACGGCTCAGTGAGTACATGGGAACACATGGGCAAACAGTGTGAAACGGACCAAACGTACTAAATTCCTCGGAAAGTGTCCTCACAGAGTTCACGGGTAGCACCAGCCTCGAGTACCTGGTTCATTTACTCACTCGGGAGTGGGTTAGTGAGCCTCCTATGTGCACTGTGCCAAACAAGTATTATAAACCCAGCCGTGAAAAGGCAAGGCCCTTGCCCTCCTGGTGCCAGCTATCCAGTGCAGGACACAGAGTCTAATCAGAGAAGTCAGCGTACGGACGAGGCTTTTGCAGATGGTGATAACAGTATAAAGGCAGTAAGGGGTGGGGGCGGGGTGGAGAATAAGAGCATGGCATCTGAAACAGGGTGGGCAGGGCAGCTTTCTCTGCGGAGATAACATTTGCACTTAGAAGCATGAGAAGGTCTCAGCCAATAGAAAAAATTCACGGTATTGTAGGCAGAGGGAAGAGCACGTGCAAAGGCCCAGAGGCTGGAAAAAGCATGTCATGGAACCAAATGTGAGGTCGTAAATGTTTCACGATACAAATAACATGAAAGGAGACATCACCGGGTTGTAAAATGTTCTGGCTTCAGGACTCGGGTGGGTACAGGCGTTCTGATGCGTAGACCGAAATCCCAGAGGATGGGCACAGCGTTGCCGCTCAGGGCCCCAGGTGCTCACCTGCGAGAAGGGCCTCAGCACAGCAGGTCTTCCTGCACAGGCTCAGTCGGCCGGCCCCGCCTGCGGCGGAGTGTCGGGTGTGGGCACAGTCCCGGAGAGCGAAAAGCCTCTTTTCATGCTCGCCCAGCGATGAGAGGGGGCCATGAGACTGTTGCTTTTCCATATCTCTCCCGTGGACTCTGAAAATTAATTCCACTGTCAAGATTCCCACGCCCCAGATGTCGGTTTCGGGAGAGAAACTAAGACTTTGAAGTCCAGAAAGAAAGAACAGACAGCGTCCTCTGGACAAATGTTCAACCTGTAGGTGTCAGAATCTGTGAGGAGAAAAGTAAAAAGGCACCTGGGGAACCATTTGACACACACACACACACACACACACACACGCAGAACAAGTGCTAGAGAGGGCTGGCTACTTCAGCCTAAGAGAGTAAATAAATAAAATGCCAAAAGGTAGCATTAAAGCTTTGAAAGGCCTTTTTTCACTTGAGAGGGACTGTGAATAATGAAATGCGAACATGGTGATTCCCGTGTCCATCAGCTGGTCTGTGTGTCCTTCCATAAAATGAATGATGGCACTCCCAGAGGAATGGCTTTTCAGGTTATCCTGGGGAGGGGGTGAGCCCTGCGTTTGTGGCCTGCATCCCTTCACCAAGCAAACAGCGGGTCTTAGGTGCAGACGTAGAGCCATGTTTACTCCAAGGCCACAAGCTGCCCAGGCTTCTGCGAACTTTCCCAAATGAACCCGACGGCACTGAAATTTCTGAGATTTACTCCAGCTGTGGCAAATCCCTAATAAAAATTTCCCCCAATGAGTCAACCACACAGGAGGTAAATGAGACATTCTGTGCGAAGTCAGCACGTCATTTGGAGTGTGCCTTGTCTACAAAGAGCCCAGCCAGAGCCCTGTGGGTGACTGGGGCTTGTCCGCAGGGCAGAGCCCGGACCCTGGCGGGAGTTGGGATTTTACCACCAAACTAAAACTCTAGGTAGTTTTCCCCTGATAGCAAACCTGATAGGAAAGACCGGCTTTTCTAAGGAGTGCAAGTAAGGGCTGATTATTTGCTTTACAAAAGGATTCGCTGGAGGGGTCCTTTAAATAACAAGCTCAGAGAAAAAAATTGTAATAACGATTGATTTATATGAAAACGTTTTTCAAAAGTGCATCTCTTCACTCTGTGTGGATGTGGACACTCAAGGAAGTATTTGTAGCTGCCAGCATTACACAGAAGGGTGTGGGGCTGGGTGTCCCTAGAGGAAACTGAGGCCAGCCCCTAGCCGCCCTCGGCATCTGTTGGGCAGCCCTGCCCCTGGTGCCCGATGCTGCTAATCCCCTCAGGTGCTCCAAGGGTCATCAGGCAAGCCCAGGTGACACCCCCCCACCTCCGATGAAGGAGCCACTGGGATGATGTCAGGGCCTCTTTTTGTCCTTCCTAGAGAAGTGGGCACCACAAAGACTGGAGCTATCTGGTGGTCTTTATTGTTACGTACCCATTGAGCTAGGCCCCGTGGCGGGCACTGCCCCCAGGTGTCTCCGTGGGTCTCACCGTCTCACCTGGGTCTGTGAGCTGGATGATGGTGGTGGTGGTGGTGACGCTGATATTCATGTTTTCACCTGCTAAGCCATGAAAGCTGGGCTATTTTCCCCAGTTCTTTGACTTTGAAAAAAAACTCTTAGTGAAAGCAATTTTATTTTATATATTTGTAGCTTATTAGAGAAATGTAGGCTTACTGTAAATATAGATAATAGAAGAGAACAAAGAAGGAAGTAAAAATTACCGAGTATCCCACCACACGAAATCTCCCCACTGTTAATATTTTAGTATGCTCTCTTTTAGACTTTACTCCATATATGTATGTGAGAAAATATATATACACACACACGTTTTTGAAACATACTTTTAAAAATATCTACTTTTTTCAATTTAACAATATATCATGGACATTTTTCCCATAAAAACAATTTGCACCTCCAGCACGATTTATTATGGCAACAGAATATTCCATTTTATCCATCTACAGAAACTAATTTACTGCCCTCCGTCAAGCATTCGGACATGATGCTGTTTATACACAAAGCATCTTTTCACTTTTTATATGCTTCTTGTGGGTTGCACAGTTGTCTGATTATTTTCCTAGGAAAAATTCCTAGCAGTGGGATTGCTGGAGTAAAGGGTATGTACATATTAACTTTTTTTCACCTTGTTGCCAAGATGCCCTCCAAAATGTTTGAACAGATGTGCATTCCTGCTTACACGGCCGCGCTCCTTGCTCGCTCCGCCTCTCGGGGAAAGGCGCCCCTGCTCCGGGCTCAGCCTCTTCCCCTCTGACGCGGGCGTGAGGACAGCGGGTCATGGTTAACACTTGTTAAGCACACACGAACTGCCAGGCTGTGCACTGACAGTGTATATGGATGATGTCGGCGTTTCAGTCTCACGACACCTCTAGGAGGAAAGTTCAGATATCCCTCTTACTTTTATTTTCCCCATTTCTGAGGCGCCGAAGGGCCAAGCAATTTGCCTGAGGACACCTAGTTAATAAGGCTGAGCTGGGGTCCAAACTGAGTTGTGTCACTTCTGGGATGGAGTGGGCAGTTGGGGGGTGGGGGCGGGGCCTCTCGCTTACAGGGCCACACCTTTGCTAATCCAGGTGAACCAGGTAATAGCTGCTTAAGGCATCCACGTGGCTGCTCACCGCTGCCCAGGCTGCGCTGGAGGGACATCACCATTACTCAGCTGGGAGTGACTGGGCAGCAGTCCTGCCTCGGTATAGAAATAGTAAGAAGGGATTTTCCAGAAGGTTTGGGGAATTTCCTCTGAGAACAAACCAAGTGTCTTTCACTTTTATTTTGGAAGTGAGGAAGCATCTCCCCCACTGAAATCACAGGCCCACACAGATCTCTCCACCCCCCACTGCCTTTCTCAGTCTGTGGCCGTCTCTCCAGAGCTCTTCAGGGAAACCCTGCCGTCGTCTTCCCCAGACTCTCGCCAACTCCTGTGGTTCTTCTGACTGTAGGATTCCATGTCTCCGGGATCAGAGAGTGAACTAGCCCCGGTCCACATCTTATACTTCCTTCACAGGCCTGTTTATTTGGAAGTAGCTGCGCAGTCTGAGATAGGGCTCCCAGGGGCTGGGGTGAGGCCTCCGGCCCAAACACGCCACATCTGCCGGCACCCAGCCCCCTCAGCCCCTGTGGGTGTGGCAGGCACGTCCCAGGCTGGGCGGCCTTTCCAGACCTTCTTTTTAATCAAAAGAAAGAGATTTCTTCCATGTTGTTTTAACAGGTTGATGCAAAATAAATACACAGCGATAGGGAGATGGATAGTTTTCAGTAAATAATGGTATAGTGACCAGCAATTGGAAGAGGGTGAGGTGGAAATTTCCCACCTGAGCAGTTGGGAGCCCAGAGAAGGAGTGCAGACAGGGCACCGTGCAGACCGCCAGAGCACATAGCGAGGCTGCCCAGGTGTGCCTGTACAGGTGAACCGGCGCCACCCCATGTGGCTAGGCAGGGACGTGTGGGAGGTGCCGTTCCCCACCCAGGGCCAGGCCAGTTTGAGTCTGTTTGAAACGAGCTCAGACCTCAGTGGTAGGGAGAGTGGCTGCTGCGCCTCTCACTGAGCCTAGGAGTGATGTGCTCAGAGACGCTGGTCTCTGGGGACGCACCCCCTGCGTTGGGAGAAAGGTTTTCATTGCCACATCTACTACAATGCTGATTCCTTTTTAAAATGTGTTGTTGACAAGGCATCGCTGATGTGGACTGCGCGGAGTCATCTCGGGGAGGGAGGTGGCCCGTGTGTAGGGAGTCTTTGTTATTAATAATAAAAAACAAGAGAAGAGGGGATGACCCAGGAGAAAACTGGAACATGGGGGAGGGAGAAGGAAAACAAAAATATCTCTGGAGCATCCCCAGTGTGCCTGGCTTCGTGCCTAGCACCTTACCTATGTTTTTTTCATTCCGTCTCTAACCCAACCCTCTGAAGTGGATATTTTTATCCTCATTTTATAGATAAGCAAATGGATGTTCAAACAGGTAAAAACAACTTGCAGTGATACAGAGCTAAGAAGAAAAGACCAACGTTCAGAGAGATCATAATGGAAATAAAAATGGTGCTATGGAAAGAACAAAGAAATTGTTCGGGGGGTTTGGGGATTTGTTTGTTTTGTTTTTTTTTTTTTTTTGAGATAGTTGATAGTATGATGATGCTACTGCTCTTATGTAGGCAAGAGATAAGGCCTTAAAAATCTAGCCATCGGTTCTTTCTGTGGCTTTCATAAACCAATGAAACTGCCTGTATCTGTATTGGACAGTCCGCAGGCAAACATCAGTGGCTTTAGCGTAGCCCTCTGGAACACCTGTGTGTCTAGAAGTGGATGGCGAGCCCATGAGCTGGAGTAAGACAAAAGGTCCTTTTCATGTCCTCAAACTGAGCCTTTCTCACATGTGCCCCTTGGTGCCATCTTCACCCAGGTATGACTTCATTGAGATTCGAGATGGAGACAGCGAATCTGCAGACCTCCTGGGAAAGCACTGTGGGAACATTGCTCCACCCACCATCATCTCCTCGGGCTCCGTTCTCTACATCAAGTTCACCTCCGACTACGCCCGACAGGGTGCGGGCTTCTCCCTGCGCTACGAGATCTTCAAGACAGGTCAGTGTGGCCGTAGGTGGGAAGCCAGGGGCGGGGCATCTAAAAGAAGATGGGGCCCCGCCATCTGTGTCTGGCCACGGGGCACAGTGTACGGGAGCTGTGTAATGGTTGTGTGCTCATAGACAAGTTGATGGAGGGAGGAGAGGTTCAAGGTGAACTTGGAAACAGCCCAAGATGAAAAGACAGTTGAAGTTATCATCCAACTTGAGGGGGCGCATTGCAGGGTTAGTGCTGGGCGCTGCCCGACGGGCCGACAAGCATCGTTTGTGGCACTGACGGAGTAGGGGCACCATTTACATAGAAAACCACTTTTTGCAAAGAAAGTCTGATTTCTGTGAGTGTTAAATCACAATAATCTTCATGAGAAAAAGCAAAACTTGGTTGAACTTCCTCCTAATTACTTCATGGTTTAATGTGGCCTTTATTTAGAATTACATGGAGCAGGAGGACATAATCTTTTCAGTGTTTCGAGCCTCTAAAGATTGCACCATGACCTGCCCCCTCCCCCTGGGGTCATGCAGTAGCTTGATACGCCTCCTAGAAATTCCCCCTTGCTGATCCATTTTACCACATCTACCCTTGAATGTCAATGGCCCACTTGCTAAATGCCAATGAAGCTGACCCCCCTGAAAAGCAATTAAAAAGATAGGAGAAAAAGAGGCAGGGAACACTTCACGTCACTTCAAGTTGACTGCTTGCTTTCCCCTAGCTCCCCCTGCGATTATCTCAGGCCCTGAGAATACGGGCTGGTGCTTATTTCCGTAACTGGGTAGAGCCCACTTCCATCCACAAGACGCTGGCTCAGCACCTACACGTAAGCACTCCATGCAGTGTGCCCTTCCCTCCGATATGTGAGCTCATTTTCTTGAGGCCAAGTGAAGCTTATTCTCCCACTCTCCCTTCTCCCTCAGCCCGCTCTTCCACCCAAGAGGCTCCCGTCCCATCTATCGAGCGTGTTCTCCTCTCCAGCCCGAGTTTGGCAACTCGTGGTTAGAGCCTGGTGAAAGGGGAGGCCTTGTCATCGAGAGGCCCAAGTCCGGCGCCTGTTGAGTTCAGTGTGAGGGGAGCTATTCATATATATTTTCTTTTTCGCTAAACAGTTCTTGAAAGGAAGTGGTAGCTGCTGAAAGCACTTTTTATATCCACTCTGTCTAAATATTTGTAGGATTTGTCTGCTTGAGAACAAGAGCGTAGAGTCCGAGGAAGGGGCGGGGCGGGGGGAACTGTGTCAAGCCAGAGCCGGAGCCGACTCTCCCAACAAGGTCCATCTGCTGTGAGTCATCTGGCTCCTGGCTCCATGAGGTCACAGCGACTGACTGACAATCTGTGTCCAGTGGCCGGGGGCTGGGGGGAGGCTCCTGAAGAGCTTGATCGACATTCTCTGGAGTCCTGTGCGAGAATCAGATCACAGATAAAATGCTCATCGTACCATTTGCTGCTGGGGAGCAGCGGGAAGCGAGAGGAGGAAAGGAATGAAAGAGTGTTTGTACTCTTCTTGTGAGCCAGACAGGTGTGTGAACCCTCAGCACGAAACAGAGGCACAGTAGATGTTGTTGGATGATTATATGTAAATAGATATGCAAATTGAAAGAAAAACTATAGGACGAGGCACAATGAGTAAGTGCTAAGTAGAGGTGTGACTGACATGCTATGGTTATGAAAACTAGGGCTCCACTGGGTGTGGCAAGCAGAGAGTCTGGGAAGTCTATTAGACAGCCAAGTCTCCAGTGCTAAAGCCATCACTCAGCTCCACTGCACTGACCGTGGAAGGAAAACAGCTCCAAGCAAGGCCTTCCAGGGAGCCGGCCGAGGGAAGTTGGACAAGATGGGCAGGACCACTCAAACTCACCTCCGTTGTTTCCCAAGGAGGCTGCCACATTCTCCAGAAAGCCACAGGAAAAGCGAAGGTTAATTCTCTCCACCACGCAAATGATGGATAGATGATGTTAAAAGACAAAACACCCAAGAGGGTATTGTCACTCAGCATTGCTGTTTGGAGGACAGGCCAAAGTAGGATTTCAAATGAGGCAGCAAGTCTGTGGACTTCCTGGAAACAGTAGTGCCAGCCAGGAGAGGTGGTCTGGGTGTGGAGAATTGGGGGGGGGGGGCTGCCTGAAGGACTGGCATCATCTGTTCAAGGAAGAAGGAGGTTACTGCAGCGGGAGGCATCTCCTACCAACAGCAGCCACTCCTAGGGGATGGAAGAAGGAAGGCGAGATCCCAGTGGTTTCCTCAGGGCCACGCTAACCGGCCATTCCAAAGAGCATACGTGTGCGGGTGTGCAAAACTCAACATTCTTCCAGGTGCCATGTCCTGCCCCCACTGTTAGAGTCTTGAGAGAAAATACACCATTTGCATCATCTGCAGCGCATGAAAGAAATGCATGAACAGCCTAACGAAATCCAAACAAACACAGCTATGTTTGCTGGTCAGATTCCTAGAGAAAGAAGGGGGAACCGTAAACACAGATACGCAAATAACTGTACAGAGGGCTCTGGAAGCCTTCGACAGCACATTGCTTTGGCAAGACTCTGCTGCAAAATTACTGACAGGCATAAACCCAGAACTTGGGTGCAGGCAGGGGACATGTCTCTGGAATGGGAAGTTCATGTCTGCCCTGAATGAAGTGGTTTATAAAAGAGTCTATATGTTACCAGACTACCCCCATATAAAAGGGTAAGTCAAAACAACTCACAAACTTAAAGGCTCTCAAATCACCAAATCCTGAGCAGAACAGAGAAAGGAATTTTAAAATAACTTAAAACGTAACATTGGAGACTGAATCACTGGAAAATGTGGGGCTGTTTAATTTGTTGGTTTTCTGATGCTCCTTGGACCAAAGTTCAAGAGCAAGTTTTCTTTCCTGGTGCTCTGTGACACTTTGGGAACTGAAATCTCTGGGGCCATTCACAGACAGAGAAAACCTGGAGGGCCTCCACCCCCACTGCCAGAACCGAAGAACTGTATTCACATCTGTGATCAGGCCAAATTTAGCTTCAGATAAACCCACCATACTTTAATTAGCGTTATACGTGCAGCTTCTTCTTCCCCTTGCAGGGTTGGTGTAAAATTTACAGTGAAAAAACACGGAGTGGACATTTTTCATACCAGAGTCCTTTGGTACGAGATCATTCACTACAGCCCAAATCCTCCAGCTTCTATGGACAGTCCCAGCACTGAGTGAACTTGAGTATTTGTTGACTGAGCTATTGGTTTTTAACCTTTAGTCCTTTGAACACATTACAGAAAGGATCTGGGATTAGGTAGAGATCTGCAAGACTCAACTTTTGTCTCAGGGATGCTCGCCCTTTTCTGAGATCTCCTCTCTACATGTGACAGTCTGCTGCCTGCTTTCTGATGTCTTGACTGCAGTTTAAACAGGGAGACGGTGCAATTACAGACACATTCACAATTATAATGGATGTTTGATTTTTTTTTGCATGAAAAGGGTCAAACTCTTTGTCTACCTAATTCAAAATAAGCTAGGGGATATACCCATGTAGAGCCGTATGTCAGAGATAGATACACTCTTTTTTTCCCTTAAGGATCTCAGATTGAAAAATGATGTCCAGCACATGCAAGGCCTCAGAACCCTGGAAACTGGGTTCTTTAGAAACTCACATTCTCCAGGCCTCTCTTGAGCTTACTAGGCATCCATTGTGGAGCCCCTGTCCCCCATGGATGAGAGGAACCAAAGGAAGATTCCACCATCAATTCCCCACTCCCAGGGGGGTTGGAGAGTCCCCTTGCCTTGGAAGGGGAGGACAATAGAGCAGACTCCAGGAGGGAATGTCAGGGTGCCTCTTCTAGCTCTGGAAACAAGCTGTGAATGGAGAGTTAATTTCCTCTGGCTAAGTGGCCCACACGAAGAAGGCTGCACAGCAGTCATAAACACTCACCTTTCAAAGCTCCTTTCAGCCCCCCAGGAGCTGCCAGCTGGCGTGGCTTTGCCAAACTGCCTCATTTCCGGCCACTGAGGAGGCCCTCGGGAGCTGAGGGCTCCATGGCAAACAAAGCTGGGGACTCTATGGTTTACAAACTGGGGGAGGCCCTGGCTGCCCATCGGGCTGCCCTGCCCTGAATGATGGTATGCAGACCTGCTAAGATGGGGCACGTAGAGAACCTCCAACAAGCCCTGGAAAGGTTCGCTCTAGCCCCAGGTATCTGGCCCCCGCCTTGCCAAAGCACTGAGCTGGGGAGAAGGGTGGAGGTGATGGATGATGGGTAGGTAGGAACATTGGAATTTCCTGCCTGATGCTAAAAAAAAAAGTTGCAATCCCCTCCCCCGCTCATTTGCATGGCACCTTTTCCTAGTCAGACATTTGCTGCTTTCCAGAAAGCCATCATCAATAAAGAGACTCGCGGAGGGGCCTCTGCAGGAGCGCGGATAAAGACATCACTGCGGGCTAAGATCGGCATATTGACATCACACAGTTATATTTCAGTGGGATCCCCAGAGGACACTTCCTGCCAGTAAACACCTGGTTTATTGAGTATTTCTCTGTTTTTTCTTCATGCTTAGAGTGCCTATTTATCCTCCTCATAAATCCTGCTACCTTTTTTAATTTTAAAATCAGAATATCATGAAATCTATTCTAACTCTCTGGCCACAGTCGGGGCTGCATTGTCCTGGGACGGCCCCCCGGGGCCCCTCCTGGCAAAGGGTGGCCCCATCAAAGTACCCAAGGGCTCTTTTAAGGTGGCTCCACCTAGAGGCATTAGGAGGTACAGTGCTGTAATCCTGTCACGGCGCCCACTGCCCTCCCAGCACGCACCAGGACGCAAAATGTGTGCTGCATTTAATAAGGACGCCTCCTAAGTCCCAAGAAAGCAGACACAGCTCTTAGGAGAGAAACAAGGCCATCCCCACCAGAAAGGAACCAGAAGCCTTACAAACGTCAATGTACACTGCCGCATTTTTCCAAACTTGTGGCTGGAGCGGCCTTTAACATCCCCAACGCCCCGCTGTGATCCACCGGCTAAAAACGTCGATTGTTAATTGTCTGGCCACTACAGAGCAGCTCGTTTTAATGTAGTCTTGACATGAATGAGACCCGAGCTCCCCTTTGCCCCTCCCCTGAGGCACCTTGGATCTTGGAGGGAGAAGGGGGCACTTAGTTGGCTCTGGTACAATAGGGGCTGTGTTGAGGTCAGCAATAAATAAGGGGTAACATTGTTTGCCCTGCTGGCAATCAGCAAGCCTTCCTTAAGGATTGAAATAACTTACATTTCTGGAGCAAGCAGCTGAGTAATGGAGAAAGAAGACTCTGTTCCTCTTTTCAAGAGAATCAACCTCTCTCTCTCTCTCACTCTCTCTCTCTCTTCTTTCTACCACCCCCCACCCAATTCTTCAATCACTGCTCTTACTCTAATATGTAGAGCAAGCCATCTCGCCTCCTTAATTTCTCTGTTAAAGAGGGTCTGGCTTAAGGGCTTGAAACGTGACTGTGAAGAGTATGTTGCTTCAAGGGCCACTCCAGTGGAAACAAAGGCCTCGTAAGTAGAGGCCCAAACATTTAAATAACCCGTGCAACAGAGGCTGCTGAGAAAGGCATCTTCTTCTACTCTCTTAATGCTAGAGTTCTCTTTCCACATAGGCTCTGAAGAGTGTTCAAAAAACTTCACAAGCCCCAACGGAACCATTGAATCCCCCGGGTTCCCCGAGAAGTACCCACACAACTTGGACTGCACCTTTACCATCCTGGCCAAACCCAAGATGGAGATCGTCCTGCAATTTCTGACCTTTGACCTGGAGTATGACCCCTTGCAGGTGGGAGAGGGAGACTGCAAATACGATTGGCTGGACATCTGGGACGGCATTCCGCACGGTGAGTGATGTCACTGTCACAAGACACTTGTACAGCCTCTCCTGTTGTGCCTGTTAATTGCTTTAGTAAAAATTCAAAGAGAGAACCAAGACTTCAAAACTCCTTAGGGTTTGTGTATGACCCATGATGATGCTTTTCATTTCTTATCCTTCACCAAGGATGATTTCAGTGAAATTGCAAAAAGGCAGTTTCCTTTCTTGGAGATACTTGTTTACAGAAGGATAGGAGGAGACTGAGTAGATACTTGGATGAGGATGAGAAAAACTATAGGCAATGTTCTTCTCTGCTCCAAGTTGTCAGGATTCCCATATAGAATGACTCAGTGGCCACCCTCTATGCCCAAATAGGACTCTAGAGCCAGACTGATAAGGTTTAAATTCTGGCTTCGAGACCTTGGGCAAGTTACTAACCTATCTACCTTATCTGTGTAAATAAGCTGCTGTCATCATCAGTATCATTACTATAATTTCATTATTAGTAGTATAGTCATAGATGTCAAGAAGGTACATCACCCAAGACCAAGAGGAGCCAGGAACCTGTACTGATTAGGGGGATACCAGCATAAGTCTTGAGTATAATTGGTTTCAGTGAGCAAGCCAACCTTTCGCTTTGGTAGCCATTCTAAGGATTTTGTCCTGTAATGAAGACTCAACAGCTAAGCAATTTCACTTCCTGAATGAAGATTTAGTCACAAAACTTGGGTTTGTTACTTCCTTGCTGCACGAACAGTGAAAAGTCATGTGACCTCTTCAAGCCTCAATTCATTCTTCCGTAGAGCAGGCATTGTAATAATACCCTTCCAGCCCATCTCCCAGGGCTATGAGAGCAGAATGAAGCCAGGTCAGCGAAAGTACTTTTTAATGTGCAAGAAAAATATGACACATTGTTCTTAAAACATGTCTTTAGTTGTTCTTTTATGCCAAATGAAATGACTTGCCATTGCAGGGGAGGAGAACATATTGAAAATGGAGTTCGACATTTCCTTTACTATTGACTTCTCTTTGTCTTGCATATCCAGTTGGTCCCCTGATTGGCAAGTACTGTGGGACCAAAACCCCCTCCGAACTCCGTTCGTCGACTGAGATCCTCTCCCTGACCTTTCACACGGACATGGCGGTGGCCAAGGACGGCTTCTCTGCACGTTACTACCTGGTCCCCCAAGAACCGCTAGAGAGTGAGTTGGCCTTTGGGAACCCCTGTCTGTCCTTCCAGCAGAGCTGTGAGGGTGTGCTGACCTTGCCAAGACAAGGGGCCTGGTGGGTTTCTACAGCACTTACAATGGCATCTGAGTTCAGAGGATGGAGCTGTAGCCTCTTGTTAGGCAAAGATTAATGAAAACAGAATAAATATCGATCTGGGTGCTCCTTTCTTTAAAGAAAAAAAAGTGTGTGAACTAAGAACTAGTTATTCCCAGGGAAAGTTATGGGACCATCTCAAGGCTCAGTTTTCTCATCTATGAACAAAAGGGAGGGTAATTAGGACATCTATATAAAGTCTCCCCCCATGCTAACATTTTTTGAGTCTGGGGCCATTTTTCTCCCTCTCCAAGGCTCAGTGGCCATTGTCACAGAGCAGCGATTTTAAATCTCTCTTTAAATGTATTTTGATGTAAAACATCTCTGGCCCTGGGTAGAGCTTCTCTCACTGGACTGGTCCACTGGTTGGGCTTTCCTTCACTTCCAATAAGCTGTTTAAGCTTCTACGATGTGCCCGGCACTGTGCAAAGCATTGAAAGTATAGCTCCAACCCCAGCAGTCATGGAACTTGACCTGTAGTCTCTTGCCCTGAGCTATACCTTCATATCATGCTCCATACATGCTCCATCATCATACATGCTCCTCTTGGACATGTGCTTCAGTAGAAGAAACCCAAATGATCACTTTAAGGACTAAAGGAACACTTGCAGGATGATTAGAGCTGGGGAAGCCCTGCCATGGTTGCAGAGGGCATACCACACACTTACCTGTCCACACGGCAGCCTGGCCTGCTGGAAAGTTGATGGGTTGTATTCTGGGTTTTATTTATTTTTTGCTTGTTTGTTTGTTTACCCAAATAGCTCATGCATACTGAATGACAAGAATATATAGTACTGCAAATTGCACCATGTCCCCCAGATGGCCAGGGTGGTCACAAAGCTAAAGAATAGGTTTGCTACCAGAAAAGATTGCTGGTCCTTATCACACACATGCACACACAAATACTGACCAGTGTCCGCAGTATCTATGGGAAGGACAGCGATCAAACTGATGACACAAGGTCAGAGTAAGTGACTTCTGGGTCCATTTGCCCAGACAGGTGATTCGGGGGCATGTAGAGTGGCATGCACGTGTTTGGAGAGAGGTCTCCCAAAGACAGGTATTTGTTGCTTTGTAATGTCTGTCTTCTGTGCTAGAACTCATTAGACACTGGAGTGAAAGGAAGAAAGAAAGAAAGAAGCAACAGTGCCTTCTGGGTGTTTATTAATAAAGCAGGCTTCCCACGATGTATCAGCCCACCCAAATTGCCACAAGTCTCCCGCACATATACCTGTATTTCCGTAGCGGTACATCTGGCATCTGTGAGCATCTGTAGCCTGCAGCGGCACTAGCAGTTCTTGTGCTTTAGATTGCATTTTTAATTTGTATGATGGTTCTTACTTATCCACAGCCTGATTTCTTTTAGGTCCAATTTAGTTTCTTGCAGACCCAGAGGGGTTGTCAAGCTCTGTGTCTTGGTGTAGTTGTTTTTAAAATGCGAGCGTATAATTAGGTCTTTAAGATGAGAGAGTGCCTGCAAGGACTTGCCCTGAGAAGGGAGGAGTGTTTGGAGAGTCCCTGGGGTATGAGGTTGAGATACCTAACTCTGTCCTTGACCATCTCTGTGCCCCAGACTTTCAGTGCAATGTCCCTCTGGGAATGGAGTCTGGCAGGATTGCTAATGAACAGATCAGTGCCTCCTCGACCTACTCCGATGGGAGGTGGAGACCTCAGCAAAGCCGGCTCCATGGCGATGACAATGGCTGGACACCCAACTTGGATTCCAACAAGGAATATCTCCAGGTACTTACTCAGATATCAGAGAGTATACAGGGTGTGTGTGTGTGTGTGTGTGTGTGTGTGTGTGTGTGTATTGGTGGGCGCTGCCGCGGGGGTGGTGTGGCTCCTCATCGCCAGTGAACGAAGAACACGAAGAAAATAAACACAGCATACATGAGACCCCGTTCGTTCATCCATCCAAACAGATACATGTGCCAGGCACTGTGCTCGGTGCTGGGATAAAATGATGAGTGACAGGGGGCCCTGCCCCTGCTCTTGTGAAGATTCCCAGCCTTGGAGAAGTTGTTTGGCCAGGGTGCTGTTTGCCCTTTCCTTTCACTCTAGACATCCCAGGAACAGTCTATGAATAGTTCCAGCTCTCCCTCTTTCTGGGCACAGACAGGCATCTGAAATTTGATGGGGGGCAGGGGACCGCACACAGTTTCCTAAGGGCAGGCTTGTTGAGTTGCTAGCTGAGCATGGCAGCTTCTCCTGATCTTTGCTGCTGGGGAGGAGCCCTGCCAGGAAGAATTTGCACATAGCTATCGGAAGAACACATGGGAAAATGTCACTACCGGCAATGAAACTCTAGTCGCCCAGATGCTCACAGCATCTTTGCAGACTATTGTTTGCTTTTCTTCTGAATGAGACTTGCAGTCATGGCGAGTAACCCTTCCTTGCATGACAGGCTGGTCCAGTTCTCATCCCCAGGGGAGAGCAAGCTGCTGGTTCCACGCTAGAGCAATGACTTATGACACACGGCAGACAGCCTTGTGACCCAGTGACGAGCCCGCCTGAGCTCTGACGCGACGTGGTGATCTCTACTCTGAGAAGGACGTTGCAGAGCACACAGCAGGGAAGAGAGGAAGGCCACTTAGAAACTACCAGGGAGGTTCTCACAGCACAAGCCTGAGGCCATTTGTCCCTGTCATCCCTCTGCTTCTCCAAAACTCCTTCTCATCCTGCAGAGCTTCCAGAAAGTTCTTCCTTACAATGGGCATCCCATTGATGATAGCCTTAGTTTTGGTCCTTAATCACATACTTTCTCTTACTGCTGTCCACCTGTTTGTCGTGCACATACACAGCCCTGGATACTTCTTTTGAATGCTTAAGAGTGCTGAGCTAATATTAAGCAGGCAATAAATACTTGCTGAATTAAGTTCTACCAGTGTGTACTGGCTACATTTTGATCGCACAGAAGTTACCATTAAGAAATGCTGTGGCCAGCAAAGGAATGACTTCCAGCAAATCCCAAATGGGTTTGGTGTTGTGGGAGAGGAGGTACCTCAAAATGTTGGCCATCCTTCTCATGGAGCTAAAGGTCAGGACTTGGTGCATAAGCCTAATTGCTTGGGCAGACTCTACATGCCCTTTGCCCCCTTCCTGACCCGAATGACTAAAATACACAATGGAGTGAGGTACTCAGGGGAGGGGAGGCAGCCATGAGCTGAGACTTTTGCAAGTAGGGCATTGTAAGTCAATTGGATTGAATCGGACCGATGGAGTGAAGTGGATTGCATTGGATTTAGCCATTGTTCCTTTCAAACAGAGTCTGCTTTCGCTGTCCAAGGCAGGCTGTGGTTTAGTCAGAAGGGTTCCTTCTTCTAGGTGCTCACTGATTCTTTTAAGATAAACTTAATACTGTCCATTCAGATTTGCAAAAAGAATAAAAAGGAAGAAAAAAAATAAATGTTACACTTCCAAAGGTGCCCGATTTAGTGTCAGATAAGTTGAGTTTAACCATCCAGTGGAATTGCAGGTTGGTCCGTCATCACCAGTGCATGTGAGTTAATCACAGCCACAGGTGTAATACTGTGTCCTTTGAAGAAAAAGCAAGATGCTGCCTGGTGTTGCGAGCCACACACCCCCCTCACTTCTCCTCTTCTCCTCCTCAGGTGGACCTGCGCTTTCTAACCTTGCTCACGGCCATTGCAACACAGGGAGCGATTTCCAGGGAAACTCAGAATGGCTACTATGTCAAATCCTACAAGCTGGAAGTCAGCACTAATGGTGAAGACTGGATGGTGTACCGGCATGGCAAAAACCACAAGGTAAAGCCACTTCCCCACCTCAAAGGCACGCTGGGATGGCGCAGGAGGGGTGGGGCAAGAGGCGTTTCAAGTCGACCCCACACAGGAAAGGAGGCCTGGCTCACTGAGGCTCAAATAATTGACGGAGGCTTGGGAGACGCTGGCCCGGAAAATATTCTTTATCCTAAAATGATTGGAAAATACCATTTCTCCAAAAGCCTGGCTGCAGTTGCATCTTGCAGAGCAGAAAGAGGAGAGAGGGGTGGGGAGGGAGGGAGAGAGGGAGAGAGAGCATGCAGCCTGCTCTCTGACTACAAATGAAGGAGAAAACGTGCTCGCAGCCCGTGTCTCTCCACACAGGATTCATTGAGCATTTATGGCCTGAGTCCCTTCCACATGCTGGGTTAACAATCACAAAACCACATGAAATGGCAGTTCAGGAGTTACCAAGGTCTGGAAATGAAAGGGGCACAAATCCTGAGAGGGAATCACAATCTCCCGAAGAAGAAAGAAGACAATGCTTAATGAGGAGAAATTTAGTTTGTCAGGGACGGCGTCTGAACTGGCGATCATGCTCGGCAGCAAAGCATTGAATTCTCTCAGCTGGTGCCTTCAGTGTCTGTGGCTCCCAGAGATGTGTGCACCTGCGTGATGTGCGGGCTTTTGTTGTCCGTGTGGATGAATGTCTGGCACTCAGTTTTCTTAAGACGCATGGCATTCTGGCAGCGAACAGGCCGGCGGCCGGCGCTGGCGAAGTGGTTGTGTGCTCGGTGTCTAGGGGGCTAATTGGTAATGGCCAGTGGTCTCACCTGGGTGGAGCGAGCTCTGCTTGTCATTGGCTGGCTCTCAGGTCAGGAGGGAGAGTGCTCACCCTTCTCTGAAGGGAACTGGGGACAGAGGGAAAGAGTGTCTCTGCTTTAGTGCTGTAGTGCCTCTAGGCCCCTGGTCTGCTGGGTCATGAGTGATCAAAATGAGACACATGTGGCCACACCTAGAGGGGCCACCGATCTAAACAGGGTCTGCTCAGCTGGTGTCACTGACCCGAGGCAGCTCGCTCTTCCCAGAGCAGCTGGAAGTCTTGGACCCAGAAACTCCCGAGCTATAATGTTGGTGGCACAGCTTCACTTGGGAAATGTGAGTTTTTAAAGGAGTAGATTTTTTAAAATTAAAATTGCCATAGTAACATGGCACCATTCATCTGAAAATCGTGGCTTCTAGATATTACTAGGTATCGATGCACACATACGCAGAAATTCCCCATTGCACAGAAAAAGCAAGTGAAAGGTTTCTTCACGCGGGCATTCGGAGCCAGGTCTAGTTTCTCATTGACTTCACTTGTTTCAGAAAGAGTTGTCAAACTGCACTTGGCCATGGCAAGCTGGGCGGGCCTTGGGGGCTGGGTGCACTGTGGGCTGAGTCTTCATCCCACCCCACTCATTTTCATGCCTTCTTTTCCCACACACCCTGTGTGGTAACAAAGTGGTGGAACCCAGAAGCTTAGCCAGGTAGGCGGGGGCCAGCAGCTGGGTAGGTGTGGGTCCTGGGGGAGGAGGGGGAGGCCCACCTGACCGCCTCCCTGTCCAAGCTCAATGACTAAGCAGCACTGGCCAGAGGGATCCTGTAGCATAAGCCGATTTTAAAAGCACGCAGATGGACCAGGATGCTATTTAAAACACCATTTGTAGGAAATCTGCTTTTGGAAATACCTTAGCACTGCATATTTTGATAGAATGCTGTCCTTCCCGGCTTTATCCCTGGCATTCGTTCTGCAGGGAGGATATTCCTGAGAATTGAATTTTGCTTTCTGGGCTCCTTTAGAATCATTCTTCTCAACTTTTTCATATTGGATACATCATTCTCTTTCTCTCTCTCTCTTTTGCCTCCTCTTCCCACCCTTGGCTACTGGCTAATTTTTTTTTTTTCCTCAGCAGCAAGGGGGTAATTTTGCTTTTGTTTTGCTGTTGCTGTCTGGTTGTTTAGTGACTCAGTCTTGCCCACATAAAGGCGCTGGGGCAGAGGAATAGCCCTGTCTCTCGCCATTAGAAATTCATCCTCCTCGTGGCACCCGAAAGGAGGCAGGAGAATGCAAAGCCTGCCAATTAGGCAGTGCCCCCTCCCCCACACTCCCTCGCCCCACCGCAGGCGGCAGGCAGGTGACAGGGGAGACCTGCTGGCTCCGCCCTTCCCAGGGTGATCTCCAGTGCCCCTTCCCCAGCAGAGCCACCCCCTCGATGCCTGTATTTAATGTGCGATTCCATACCACTCCTGAGCCTCGGCGTGGCTCTCTGGGCTGTTCGGGTTGAACTAGTTGAGTGAACCATGCCAAATAGATTTGTCAAGTCTGCTGCAGTTTGATTTGATGCCATGAAGGGGAGGCGGAGTGAGGAGGGGACTCCGGGGCAGCGGAGGGAGAGGCTCCGTCTATGCCGGGCGCTACCGCTGAGCCTTTCTTTGTAGCCACTGGATGGTGGGCGCCGTGCCAAGCTAACTGGTGCTAAGTAGCAGGCTTGAAAGCAAAATTCAGACAGCAGGACCTGTGAGCACAGTGTAGCAAAGGAGGCAGCAGCCGGCTCCGCTCTGCGTGTGGGGGAGGGTTCACAGATGCAAACCCGTGCATGGGGTGTGAAGAGGGGATGGCGATGTTTGGAGCAGAAATGTGGGAACCTGATTTTATTCCCTGGTCACTGTCAACAGCAGTGCAATGTACCAAAGGCCAGGGAATTGGGGAAACTGGAGAAAAACAAGATTAATGAGCCCTCGGGGTAACGGAAAATGGCTGTGCTATTTCCTTGCAAAACACTATTTACAATTTGGACCCAGGCTGGGCCAAGGCAAGGACTGGGCCTGTTGCGGGCAGGACTTTCTCCTTGTGGCCAGAAAGTGAGGGAAACTCAGAACTCTTTTCTAGCCTTCCCCAGCCCGGAGCAGCACCTTCTTAGTCTCTTCCATCCAACAGGCCGTGGTGAGACTGCCCACGAAAAAGGTCCTACGCCGTTGCTGTGGGCATTGCAAGCATCCTCCAGGCAAAACTCGGCACGGTTATGCAGGCCGTATGCACCACACATCCCCGAGTCCTTGCCTGATTCCCCATGCCATAGGCATGGAACCTATGGGTTTCCTGTAGGGCTGGCCCCCTTATGCACATTTACGGCATAACCACAAGGCAGAGAGCTCGTCCGCCTGAGGCAGCCCATGCCCAGCCCATGTGCTCCCTAAGATTATACAAATCACTTCACATAGATTTCCTCAGAAACCACAAGCAGAAAACGACTGCTTTTGGTTTCCCCAGCTGTACTAATAACACCCCAAACACAGACGGAGTGTTGTAAATACAACAGTAGAAGGTTCACGGATGTGTCTGTAATTATAGGCACAATTATGTACACACAAATCCAGGAGAGGCCTGGAGAAAGAGGGAGGAGCTGGCCAAGTTTCTGCTCACCTCGGAGTCACTGGTTCCGTGAGTTTGCATTGGAGGGAATGAGACCAAGACTGGCGCCAGGACAGGGGGACAGAGGCCATTGCCCTTATATGTCCAAGCAAAAGCCCTTGTCTTCAGCCCTCCCTTATTTGGGGAGTGCGGGCACCTCCCTTGCTGACACAGCTCTGGTTACCTTTCTCTTAGTCACCATGCTGCTGGGCTACTCTGATGTATTTAGGATAATTTTGGCTGAAATAAGTCTAGGGGTTGCTAAATATATCCTGGTGACCACATCGAGGATGGGAGGGTGAGGACTGGGATGAGGAAAGGTTTGGGTCCAAGAATGTATAGAATGACCCCATAGTGAGTGGCAGAAATGCACTAAGCTCATCAAATTAATCTGACAATGACCTCCAAGGGCCTCAGAGAACCCTCAGGCTCTGGCTTATACACTTCCACCGGTGTTTCAAAGACTGCGAAATTGAAGATTTCAAAGACAAGTAATTTGTCCCAGGGACATGGAGAACCCTGTGGAAGGCACCTGGTCGCCAGGCTTTGATTCCCAGGCCGGTGGTGGACGCACGCCTGGCTCATCATCCTGCATCCAGGGGGAAATTGGCTTCCTAGATGTTCAGTCTGGAGGTCAAGAGGTGTGCTTTCTCTAGGAAAGCCTCTGCTAGAGCGGAGATCTGAAGGCAGGTCGCCCTTAGACAGCATGGCGTAGAGTGCCAGGCTCAGCATTTCAGAGTCTGGGCTCCCGTCTGTCCTAGAATCCGAGGATGTAGAGTTGAAAGAGGTTGCTTTGCATTTGATTTGGCCACACTCCTTGAAAACAAACAAACGCCCCACTTCAAAAATCCTCTGTCCTATATTTATTTTCTAAATTAAAACTAATCATTTCGAAAGCCATTTGAGAATTTCAAAACCTCTGTGAAACAGATCAGAGGCTGAGCAGGAGAGAGAGCGGTGTCAGAACCACCCCCCCCCCCACCCCCCACCCCCCCGCCAATCAGTTGGCTCACGGTTCAAACCACATGGCGGCGTCAACTTTTAGACGATGCCACTGCGTGCCCTCGGAAGTTTCTGTGCTCAGCCCTGTGCCTCAGGGCTGGGTCTGCCCAAGTGGAATGGTGCTGCAGCTGCTGTTGGCAAAGCACCTTGGGGTCTGTGAGTAGATGGAAGGCTCTCTGCCGATCTCATTAATGCATCAGGCCCGCAAAGCTCTTCTTGAGCAGAAGCAAGTTCTCAATTTAGAAAGAAACAAGGCCCCGTGGGACATTTATGTGCCTCTTTTAAAATCAGAGGTCTGGAAGGGGCCTGATGGGTCATCCAGACGGCTCCCTGCATCTGAGGGGGCCTGCGACGGAGCTGCCTGCGATCGGCCTTTTCCTCTTGGCCTCCTTCTTCTCTTAGGAGTGCAGTCATTCCTCCAATTAATGATGTTGAGGTTTCCAAAAATACCTTCTTTTAAACACCTCCTGTTAGAGGACTGGCCTCCCCTTATCCTTTCGATTGCTGTGATTGTGTTTGCTGTGTACAAGATTAGGACAGTGACTCAAACCATCAACTGGGAACGGGCATCAGCCTTCAGAAGTGGTGGGTACGATTGCGTTGCCTCACCAGGGTTATGTGTTCGGAAGACGGCGATGCCTTTTCTAAATTCACGTCCCCCAGTTTATCTGTCCCCCTCGGTTACAGCTGAGAAGAATCCAGGGCCCTAGGTAATTAAGTTTGTCCCTTATCCATTTGCAATGGGATGAGCTCAGACCTTTAGCCTCTCCACTTAGGAAGCTCAAGGGAAAATTTCATTATACATATGCTTGAAACCTTTTCTCTATCAGGCTCCCCGGGCTGGCTTCACCCAACTCCCTTGGGTGCTGAATTGTCTCTGGGAGCTGAGACCAGCCTCCCTGGCACTTTCAGCGTGGGTGCTAACTTCCCCATGCTTCCCAGACCAAGGCTGTGCACAGGGGCTGATGGGACTGAGCCAGTGAGCCAGGGATGCGGAAGGGCCCCCTGATTTTGCTGGGCTGGGAAAGCGCGCTCTCTGCCCCAACCCGAGAGTCCCCAGATGAGCACCGGCGCCGACACCTCTTCCGGTGGATTGTCAGGTTCTCTGCTCTCGCTGTTTTCCTTCACCGGTTTGCTGAGATTCCCCCAGAAGAGCTAGACAGGTGGCAGGTAGGCTCAAGAACCTCATTCCCTGTACCTTTTCCATTTCTCTGCTGCCCACCTGCAAGTTACAAAAAATGTGGCAGTCTCTCTTTTAGGAGGTTTTCCGTGTGAAGGGCCCTTCCTACCCAGTTAGAACGTCTGCCCAGCCCCCCTGCCCCGCCCTCACAGGAGGACCTTGACCATTCCCTCCAGCCCTT